>JADBJO010003785.1:97500-112500 GCA_016801955.1 Conus betulinus
AGAGAGAGAGAGAGAGAGAGAGAGAGAGAGAGAGAGAGAGATCTTGTGTCGTTACAATTTACATCTACAAGGACAATGATATTCGTTGCTTACGTAGTAATACCCCTTTTATTAATCGAAAGAACCAACAGCCATTTTGCGCCGTACATGACAAGATAAGTGGTTTTTCTCGTTCTTCGTTTTCATTGTCCACAGTGTTATTTGTTTTAGCCTGAAGAAGACCCAAGAGGTCGAAATGCATTGTGTCTAGTCCTGTACTCTGCTTGTCTGTGTCCTTGGTGGTAACTAACCCCTCTCTTTTCTAAAATTTGCTTCATTTTTCTGCCCTCAGTCACTTCGTTTTGAAACTCACTCGAAAGAACGGTATCATTCACTGACATGTTTTGATGGACGTAGGAAGAAAGTTCAAAACAGAAGAATGCGAAGAAATATGCGAAGAATGCGAAGAAGAAGAATGCAAAGAAACGAAGAAGAAGAATGTGAAGAATGTGAAGAATGCGAAGAATGCGAAGAAGAATGCGAAAAACAAGAATGCGAAGAAGAATGGGAAGAACAAGAATGCGAAGAAGAGAAGAAGAATGCGATGAGAAGAAGAAGAAGAATGCGAAAGAATGCGAAGAAGAAGAAGAAGAAGAAGAAATGAAGAAGAATGCGAAAAGAATGCGAAGAAGAATGCGAAGAAGAATGCGAAGAAGAAGAAATGCGAAGAAGAATGCGAAGAAGAAGAAGAATGCGAAGAAGAAGAAGAAAGAAGAAGAAGAAAAGAAGAAAGAAAAAGAAGAAAAAAGAAAAGAAAGAAGAAAGAAAGAATGAAAAAAGAAGAAAGAAGAATGCGAAGAAGAATGCGAAAGAATGCGAAAGAATGCGAAGAAGAATACGAAGAAGAATGCGAAGAAGAATGCGAAGAATGCGAAGAGAAGAAAGCGAAGCGAAGAATGCGAAGAATGCGAAGAAGAAGAATGCGAAGAATGCAAAGAATGCGAAAGAAGAATGCGAAGAAGAAAATGCGAAGAATGCGAAAGAAGAAGAATGCGAAGAATGCGAAGAAGAATGCAAAGAATGCGAAGAATGCGAAGAAAAGAAGAAGAAGAAGAAGAATAAGAAGAGAAGAAGAAGAAGAAGAAGAATAAGAATGCGAAAAAGAAGAAGAAGAAGAAGAAGAAGAAGAAGAAGGAAAAAGAAGGACAGATTTGAATTTTGAGAGATCACATTTTGTTGGTACTTGACCAACCCGTCAAGATACGATGATGCTACATTTGTATGGACTCTGGCCCCCTCAGTACTGTATCGTTACAGGTCAGCTGTTGTGTAACGGTACTATGTCGTGAAGGGTCAGTTTGTCAAGTGTTGATGAAGACCTCTGAGGTAGCATCAGTTCGGAGCCTCTCTTGTGCACGCTGTCCATTCATGGGATGGAGTTATCGTCGGCACCACTATGATGGATTTATTATCGTCGGCACCACTATGATGGGATTATCGACAAAGCCAAAGGCACCACTTCAGTCCAGAGATGTGCAATTAAGATGAAAGCCAATGTCGTTAGAACCAAGGGGGTGGAAGTTAGTGAGCGTCAAGGGGGTGAGAAGGATGAGGATGGAGAGAGAGAGAGACGGAGAGAGAGAGAGAGAGAGAGAGAGAGAGAGAGAGGAGAGAGAGAGAGAGAGAGAGAGAGAGAGAGAGAGAGAGAGAGAGAGAGAGAGAGAGAGAGAGAGAGAGGATAACGAATGTGCTAAATAAAACACCAGTTACACGATTATATGTTTAAGAGAACAAGAGAGGGAAAGAGGGAGAGCCCTGTGTCTTTCATTGTGTATGTACTTGTCCTCGACAGACAGCGCCGTACAAAGCAAGCCCAATTTCCCCGCACACAGCGCCAGCCTTACCCCCTGGCCCCCCCCCCCTCACACCCGGCTCCCCTGTCCAGATGGCCTTCCTCCACTCCGTGTGATAGAAGACCACTTCTTCCCAGACAGGAGAACCCCGTTTTTCAGAGCAAACAATCGCCGTTCCATTTCTCGGGGCAAAATGATCAAATCCACCCCCTCCCCATTTCCACCCGAGGCTCCTTTTGTCTGGCTCTGCACTTGAGTGACCGATCGCTGGCCCCACTCCCAGGGTCTTTCCTCTTTGGCTTGCCCCTCCCCTCTCTTCTTCTCTGCTCCCTTCCTTCCTCCCCATTCCGATTTCCGTGTTTTGTCTTAGGACTACAACAGACTGTGGTGTTACCAAAAACCAAGCCCAAGCATACACACACACACACACACACACACACACACACACACACACACACACACACACACATACGTATACACGCACGCACGCACGCACGCACGCACGCACGCACGCACGCACACACACACACACACACACACACACACACACACACACACACACGAGCAAAATAACATTCATTTAACACACAAAACCCGAAATACGAGCGAAGTATCGCCAAGTATGTCGCTCTCAGACGGTACAAATGACAGACATAAAAACACGTAGTAAAGAAAATTCCCCGGGTGGATATAACATTTTCTTTATTTCTGTAGCCCTTAAAAAAAAAAAAAATCAGCAGCGCTATTCCGCCGGATGAAAGAGACAAATAACAAGAGTGGTGTCGTGCAGTCTGTCTATAATTTTTTGTTTCATCATAATCTTCTCAGGTCTGTGTCTTTAGTGTATCCGTTATTGCCATCGCAATGGAAATGTCTTGCCTCTGCCAGTGACGATGTGAACTGAGTCCACCCCTCTTCACTGAATGTGCTGCAGGTTTATCAACAATCTCTTCACTGGATGTGCTGCAGGTTTATCAACAATCTCTTCACTGGATGTGCTGCAGGTTTTTCAACAATCTCTTCACTGGATGTGCTGCAGGTTTATCAACAATCTCTTCACTAGTATGCTGCAGGTTTATCAACATTCTCTTCACTAATATGCTGCAGGTTTATCAACAATCTATCCACTAATATGCTGCAGGTGTGTCAACAATCCCCTCACCGATATGCTGCAAGTTTATCAAACAATCTCTTCACTACTATGATATAGGCTTATCCACAATCCTTTCATTAGATATGATGCAGGTTTGTCAACAATCTCTTCATAGGATATGATGCATCTTTAATCAGCAATTTCTTCAATAGATATGATGCAGGTTTATTAACAATTTGTTCACTAAATATGATGCAGGTTTATCAACAATCCCTTCATTGGATATGGTGCATGTTTATCAACAATCTGTTCACTAAATAGGATACATGTTTATCAACAATCTCTTCACTAGATATGATTCATGTTTATCAACAATCTCTTTACTGAATATGATGCATGTTTATCAACAATCTCTTCATTGGATATGATGCATGTTTATCAACAATCTCTTCACTAAATATGATGCAAGTTTATCAACAATATCTTCACTAAACATGATGCAGGTTTATCAACAATCTCTTCATTGGATATAATGCATGTTAATCAACAATCTCTTCACTAAATATGATGCATGTTTATCAACAACGAAGAAAACATCTTGAACCGTTTCATTTTGATCTGTGTAATCAAGTATATCTAAGAACACAGCAAAGCCTATAGATTTAGACCCCCCTCCCCCGAAAAAAAACAAACACAACAAACAAACAAACAAACAAACAAACAAACAACAACAACAACAACAAAAAACAAAAAAACAAACAAAAACAACTAGAGTTGATAAAACCAGTGTTCGTTTATTGAAAAGCCTTTACTCTGGTTTTTGAGAAGTTTCCCCAAATCCTGTCAACGGAATGGGATAGTGGTCACTCCTACCTTGACTTAATGGACAGTGGTCACTCTTACCTTGACTGAAAGGGACAGTGGTCACTCCTACCTTGACTGAAAGGATAGCAGTCACTCCTACCTTGACATAATGGGACAGTGGTCATTCCTACCCTTGACTTATAGTGGTCATTCCTACCTTGACTTATAGTGGTCACCCCTACCTTGACGTATAGTGGTCACTCCTGCCTTGACTTATAGTGGTCACCCCTGCCTTGACATATGGGATAGTGGTCACTCCTACCTTGACTTATAGTGGTCACTCCTACCTTGACTTATAGTGGTCACTCCTACCTTGACTTATAGTGGTCACTCCTACCTTGACATAATGGGACTGTTGTCACTCCTACCTTGACTTTATAGTGGTCACTCCTACCTTGACTTATAGTGGTCACTCCTACCTTGACTTATAGTGGTCACCCCTACCTTGACTTATAGTGGTCACTCCTACCTTGACATAATGGGATAATGGTCACTCCTACCTTGATGTTATAGTGGTCACTCCTACATTGACTTGATGGGACAGCGGTCATTCCTACCTTGACTTGATGCAACAGCGGTCACTCCTACCTTGACTTGATGGGACAGCGGTCACTCCTACCTTGACTTAATGGGACAGCGGTCACTCCTACCTTGACTTAATGGGTTAACGATCTCTCCTACCTTACCTTGACTTAATGGGATAGCTGTCTCTCCTACCTTGCTTAATGGGGTAGTGGTCACTCCTACCTTGACTTAATGGGTAGTAGTGGTCACTCCTACCTTGACTTAATGGCATAGTGGTCACTCTACCTTGACTTAATGGCATAGTGGTCATTCCTACCTTGACTTAATGGGACTGCAGACTATGGCACCGGGCAGGATGTGTGGCCATTGGAGACATTATGATCAAGCAATGTGAAGTTGTTTTTTTTTTCTCCTGTCGGGACTACAAATACACTGCTGCAAGTCAAACACATTGCTCGTTCAAACCCGAGCAGGCTGTCGTCCTCATCAAATCACCAGAAAGGACATGTGCTTGTTCTTCTAAACAGTCGGCATGGTATGAAAGTACCACAGACAGGCGACAGATTGCTGTGGACACATACAGACAGAAGCCAGGTGATACAGGGATTGCTGTGCACACATACAGACAGAAGTTAGGCAACACAGGGATTGGTGTGCACCATACAGACAAAAGACAGACGACACAGGTATTGCTGTGTACACATGCAGCGAAGACAGGTGATACAGGGATTGCTGTGCACACATACAGACAGGAGACAGGTGATACATGGATTGATGTGTACACATACCAGACAGAAGACAGGCAACACAGGGATTGCTGTGCACACATACAGCGAAGACAGGCGACACAGGTATTGCTGTGTACACATACAGACAGAAGACAGACGGCACAGGGATTGATGTGTACAAATACAGACAGAAGACAGGCGCCACAGGGATTGCTGTGCATACGTACAAACAGAAGACAGGGAACACAGGGATTGCTGTGCACATAGACAGACAGAATTCAGGGAAACACATAGATTGCTGTGCACACATACAGACTGAAGACAGGTGATACATGGATTACTGTGCACAGACACAGAAGACAAACGGCACAGGGATTGCTGTGCACATATACAGACAGAAGATAGAGGACACAGGGACTGCTGTGCTCATATACAGACAGAAGACAGGTGATACATGGATTGCTGTGTACACACACAGACAGAAGACAAACGACACATGGATTGCTGTGAACACATACAGACAGAAGACATATGATACATGGATTGCTGTGCACACACACACAGAGACAGAAGACAGACGACATAGGGATTGCTGTGCACACATACAGACAAAAGACAAAGACAAACGACACAGGGATGCTGTGCACACATTGCTACAGACATAAGACAGACCGCACAGGGATTGATGTGCACGCATACAGACAGAACACAGGCGGCAGTAGAGTGGTTTCACCTGTTACTACATTCATGCCACACCAACGATTGCAGAGGTACAGAGAAAACTCCGGTCATCAAGTACTGTGACGAGTCTGCTCTTGAAGATTTGTCAAATTGTGACACAGATTATTTTAGAGAGGTAGAAAGGTTCTGTTCTTGGTGCAAGGATGATTATCTGGACCTCAATGTTACAAAATCAAAAGAAATGCTTTATCGATTTCCGTAAAGATCCACCACCAGTTCCAAAACTTACTATTGAAAGAGTTGATGGATACCGATATTTAGGTACACTTGTAGAAAAAAGCTTACTTTTGACAAAAATGTTGAATCTGTGCACAAGAATGTCAATCTAGAATATTCTGCTTGCAAAAACTGAGAAATATTGGTGCTGCTCCTGAGATTCTGCAAACCTATAATCGACGCTGTGTTGAATCTGTCCGTACCATTTCTTTTATATGCTGTTATGGGAGTTTGAGTCTGCGATGTAAGAATGTGCTGAATGATGTTGTGAGTGTGTGTAGTAAAGTTGTGGGTGCAAGACAAACCAGTTTGAAAGCGTTGTACGACAGAAGAGTGCTGAACAAAGCCAGACAGATAGCCAGTGATAATAGCCATGTCCTGGCTAAGCATTATGAACTGTTACCATCAGGACGCCGGTACAGAACCTTGAGAGTGAAAACAAGAGCTCAAAAAACTTTTATTCCCCAGTCAATCCATCTTTAAATCAGTAACCTTTATCAAGCAAAACTTGTTTTTGACCTATGAATTGAATTGAGAGTGCGCATGTGCATATTTGTGTGTGCATGCGTGTGCACATGTGCACAAAATCAAATATCAAATAAAGGTTAGTAATTGCCAAGGTTTCTGAACGCGACAGTCGTCAGGCCTTCTCAATAAATACTGCCAAGCATGCAACAGCTGCACTGACTCCCCTTGAGCGTGCAGAAAAGTGCTCTTGTTTGGCAAAACAAGCTGTTTGTCAGCAATCCGTGCACACTGACTCGAACTGTCTACAGGTGAAAATCCTGATGCACACGTGACAGCATGAAGGTATGGGAGTGCGTTGTGCTCACCACAATGGCCATAAAAGCCGTCGAATACCCGTTCTGAAGCACAACACCAACATGCCAGCGAGACGAAAGTTGAGAAATTTCGATCGTGCCCGAGCTATCGCCTGGCTGCAGGACGGAGTAGGCGTCCGAGAGGTGGCCAGAAGTTGACCCTTTTAGTTCCAAATGGTTTGGGCAGCATCAGCCGACACTACAGGACTCAGTCTCTACCATGTGCGCCAGAACTCAATGGGCTTCAGCGGATCCATGACCTGCAGGATATCTTGAAACAGGCCTCTGGTCACAAGCGAAGAGAGAGCAGATCGGACCCCCAAGCTGTCCTCCAGGATGACAGAGAGCCACACCAGAGAGAGTAACACCGCTGCAGGGCTCTCAGACTTTTATTCAGCGATTCGACTGGGATCACAGGATGTTCTGGCCTGTCGAACAGTCTTAGATCTCAATCCAATCGAGAACATCTGGGGGGAGAGACTTGGAGCGAGTCCATGCAAAACCGCCCGCGTCCATCTAGATCGGGAACAGCTGATGCAGCACCCTCCTGCGACAGTCATTGAAAAGTTCCCCAGGCCGTCATTCGCAAAGAGAGAGAGAGATGAGAGAGCGCTGTCCCGATTGAGAGAGAGACACATCCGAGAGAGAGAGAAGAGAGAGATGTTTGTGGATTTTCCAGAGAGAGAGAGAGATTATGGAGCGATTCGCCAGACATTGAAAGTTCTGTTTGACCATATTCCAGAGAACAGTAGAGAGAGAGAGAGAGAGAGCTTTAGAGAAGAGAGAGAGAGAGAGAGAGAGAGAGAGAAATAGATGTACACATGAGAAACAGTTTCGCCAGTTTTGAAAGTCTGCATTTGTCAGACAGGTTGCAATGGTCCTTAAGAGATGATGAGAAGAGAAGTAGCGAGCAAGAAGAGAAAAACGAATCATAAACGAGAGAGAGAGAGAGTCAGTTACAGACTATGTTTGTGCGAACAGTGTAATACTACAGAACGCAAGTGAGTGATGTGTCATTGTGGTGTTTGAAGGTGGAAATTGGTGTGTTTGTGTGTTGTTGTTGTGTTGTGTGAAGACATTGTGTGCAGGTGTATATTTGCAGTTCGCCAGTAAACTAAAACGATTTCCGCTAAATTCTTGATCTTCGTGTCCAAAATCAACTTTGTCTGCCTGGAAACACATAGGTCCAAGTCTCTCAGTACGAAAGGTCAGCTTTCAGTCACATGCCAGAAAATTAAACGGGTGGAAATAAAAGTCTCCCTTGCGACATATAGTCTTAGAGAACACCACTTCCGCCTCAAACCGACGCCGCGCATGGGTAGTCGCTCTCAGTCCACATCATCAGACGTCCGCTTCCGTCCGGTCGCAGTCCCCAAGATGGCGGCGTCACGCTGTGTACTCAGGAAGCCATTATGCAAACGTCGGTGGCCCCTGGGGGCCCCTGTCCTGTTGTTGTTTTTCTTTTTTCCGCCTGACTGCACTGAGCCTTGAAACGTTCGCACTGGGGATTGAGCTCTGGATCCGGCATGCTTCCAGACCGTCCGCCTCCCCCTCTCCATCAGCTTTTTTTGTATGGCACAGCGCCAGCGTCAAAGGGTCACAATTTATGTCTCCGGCATGCTTCCAGACCGTCCGCCCTCCCCCTCTCCATCCAGCTTTTTGTATGGGCACAGTGGTGTCCGCGTCAAAGGGTCACAATTTATGTGTCTCCGGCATGCTTCCAGACCGTCCGCCTCCCCCTCTCCATCCAGCTTTTTGTATGGCACAGTGCCAGCGTCAAGGGGTCACAATTTATGTGGAAACGGTAACTGCTATTGAAGAAAAAGGTAAATGTGACTGAAAACAACTATTTGCCTGTGAAAATGTTCCTGTGGTTTTCATTTGGAAATTATGTTCACAGGGTCTTGTGTTGTTAGGACATCAGATGAGTCAGGAAAAAAATCCTTTGAACCAAGTAAGCCATCAACAGTGAAAACAGTTATCTATGACAGTTATGACTGACAATGTGCGTCCTTTTATTGGTATGTTTCTGTATTTTTATTTTATTTCATTTCGTTTATTTTTTCTTATCTATTTCTATATTTATTTGTTATTCACTAACATACGTATTCACGTGTTCTTGTGCTTATTTATGTGTTTGTTTATCTATTTATTCATCTATTTATCTATCCATTTGTTTATGTATCCATTGATACCTTTATTTGTTTATTTTGTCATGTCGTCTCATCCTCCATGTTGGTCCCAGAGGCACCTCTCTCAGGCTGCTTATTTTGACTCCACCTCCTCCACCCCTCCCCATTGATCTGCGCAGTAATGCAGGCAGGGTGAAGTCACTGATCTGCTCAGTGATGGAGGCAGGGTGAAGTCACTGATCTGCTCAGTGCTGGAGGCAGGGTGAAGTCACTGATCTGCTCAGTGCTGGAGGCAGGGTGAAGTCACTGATCTGCTCAGTGCTGGAGGCAGGGTGAAGTCACTGATCTGCTCAGTAATGCAGGCAGGGTGAAGTCACTGATCTGCTCAGTAAATGGAGGCAGGGTGAAGTCACTGATCTGCTCAGTAATGCAGGCAGGGTGAAGTCACTGATCTGCTCAGTAATGCAGGCAGGGAGAAGTCACTGATCTGCTCAGTGCTGGAGGCAGGGTGAAGACATTGATCTGCTCAGTAATGCAGGCAGGGTGAAGTCACTGATCTGCTCAGTAATGCAGGCAGGGTGAAGTCACTGATCTGCTCAGTAATGCAGGCAGGGAGAAGTCACTGATCTGCTCAGTGCTGGAGGCAGGGTGAAGACATTGATAGCTGCCCAGTAATGGAGGCAGGTGTGAGTCACTGATCTGCTCAGTAATGCAGGCAGGGTGAAGACATTGATCTGCTCAGTAATGCATGCAGGCAGCGAGAAGTCACTGATCTGCTCAGTAATGGAGGCAGGGAGAAGTCACTGATCTGCCCAGTAATGGGCAGGGGTGAAGACATTGATCTGCCCAGTAATGGAGGCAGGGTGAAGACATTGATCTGCTCAGTGGCGGAGGCAGGGTGAAGACATTGATCTGCTCAGTGGCGGAGGCAGGGTGAAGACATTGATCTGCTCAGTGATGGAGGCAGGTGAAGACACTGATCTGCTCAGTGGCGGAGGCAGGATGAAGGCATCGATCTGCTCAGTGGCAGAGGCAGAGTAAAGACATTGATCTGCTCAGTGGCGGAGGCAGGGTGAAGACATTGATCTGCTCAGTGGCGGAGGCAGGGTGAAGACATTGATCTGCCAGTGGCAGAGGCAGGATGAAGGCATCGATCTGCTCAGTGGCGGAGTCAGGATGAAGGCATCGATCTGCTCAGTGGCAGAGGCAGGGTGAAGACATTGATCTGCTCAGTGGCGGAGGCAGGGTGAAGACACTGATCTGCTCAGTGGCGGAGGCAGGATGAAGGCATCGATCTGCTCAGTGGCAGAGGCAGGGTGAAGACATTGATCTGCTCAGTGGCGGAGGCAGGGTGAAGACACTGATCTGCTCAGTGGCGGAGGCAGGATGAAGGCATCGATCTGCTCAGTGGCAGAGGCAGGGTGAAGACACTGATCTGCTCAGTGGCGGAGGCAGGATGAAGGCATCGATCTGCTCAGTGGCAGAGGCAGGGTGAAGAGACATTGATCTGCTCAGTGGCGGAGGCAGGGTGAAGACATTGATCTGCTCAGTGGCGAGGCAGGGTGAAGACATTGATCTGCTCAGTTGCGGAGTCAGGGTGAAGACATTGATCTGCTCAGTGGCGGAGTCAGGGTGAAGACATTGATCTGCTCAGTGGCGGAGGCACGGTGAAGACACTGATCTGCTCAGTGGCAGAGTAAAGACATTGATCTGCTCAGTGGCAGAGTAAAGACATTGATCTGCTCAGTGGCAGAGTAAAGACATTTGATCTGCTCAGTGGCGGAGGCAGGGTGAAGACATTGATCTGCTCAGTGGCGGAGGCAGGGTGAAGACACTGATCTGCTCAGTGGCAGAGTAAAGACATTGATCTGCTCAGTGGCGGAGGCAGGGTGAAGACATTGATCTGCTCAGTGGCGGAGGCAGGGTGAAGACACTGATCTGCTCAATGGCGGAGGCAGGGTGAAGACACTGATCTGCTCAATGGCGGAGTCAGGGTGAAGACATTGATCTGCTCAGTGGTAGAGGCAGGGTGAAGACATTGATCTCTGCTCAATGGCGGAGGCAGGGTGAAGACACTGATCTGCTCAGTGGCGGAGGCAGGGTGAAGTCACTGATGATCTGCTCAGTGGCGGAGGCAGGGTGAAGACATTGATCTGCTCAATGGCGGAGGCAGGGTGAAGACACTGATCTGCTCAGTGGCGGAGGCAGGGTGAAGACATTGATCTGCTCAGTGGTGGAGGCAGGGTGAAGACATTGATCTGCTCAGTGGCGGAGGCAGGGTGAAGACATTGATCTGCTCAGTGGCGGAGGCAGGGTGAAGACATTGATCTGCTCAGTGGCAGAGGCAGGGTGAAGACATTGATCTGCTCAGTGGCGGAGGCAGGGTGAAGACATTGATCTGCTCAGTGGCGGAGGCACGGTGAAGACATTGATCTGCTCAGTGGCGGAGGCAGGGTGAAGACATTGATCTGCTCAGTGGCGGAGGCACGGTGAAGACACTGATCTGCTCAGTGGCGGAGGCAGGGTGAGAGATTGATCTGCTCAGTGGCGGAGGCACGGTGAAGACATTGATCTGCTCAGTGGCGGAGGCAGGGTGAAGACATTGATCTGCTCAGTGGCGGAGGCACGGTGAAGACACTGATCTGCTCAGTGGCGGAGGCAGGGTGAAGACATTGATCTGCTCAGTGGCGGAGGCACGGTGAAGACACTGATCTGCTCAGTGGCGGAGGCAGGGTGAAGACATTGATCTGCTCAGTGGCGGAGGCACGGTGAAGACATTGATCTGCTCAGTGGCGGAGGCAGGGTGAAGACATTGATCTGCTCAGTCAGTGGCGGAGGCAGGGTGAAGACATTGATCTGCTCAGTGGCGGAGGCAGGGTGAAGACATTGATCTGCTCAGTGGCGGAGGCAGGGTGAAGACACTGATCTGCTCAGTGGCGGAGGCAGGGTGAAGACACTGATCTGCTCAGTGGCGGAGGCAGGGTGAAGACATTGATCTGCTCAGTGTTGGGGGCAGGGTGAAGACATTGATCTGCTCAGTGGCGGAGGCAGGGTGAAGACAGACATGATCTGATCTGCTCAGTGGCGGATGCAGGGTGAAGACGACATTGATTGATCTGCTCAGTGGCGGGGGCTGGGTGAAGACATTGATCTGCTCAGTGGCGGGAGGCAGGGTGAAGACATGATGATCTGCTCAGTGGCGGAGGCAGGGTGAAGACATTGATCTGCTCAGTGGCGGGGGCAGGGTGAAGACATTGATCTGCTCAGTGGCGGAGGCACGGTGAAGACATTGATCTGCTGTGTCAGTGGCGGAGGCACGGTGAAGACATTGATCTGCTCAGTGGCGGAGGCAGGGTGAAGGAGCGGCGGCCTGTGAAATGTAACACCACGCTCTTCCAGTGACACTCGCCATGAACCTGCCCACATCGACGACCTTCACCTTGACCCCTGCTTATGACGGGCATGGATGTGGCAAGCCAATCGAATGTGAGGTCAACGCCGGGGTAGGGTATAACTGGATACAGGATCTGTGTGCGCGCGCGCGCGTGTTTATGAATGTGTATGTAACCTCTTTTTTTGTTACATTGATCGATGAGGATAGGAATGTTTAAAATGATGCTACGAGAGTTTCGTCTGGTTTCAGAACACATGATAGGGCTGTACTCTACACATTCTTTCTTAATGTTCCCCGGCATCAAGTAGATCACAACATACAGACAGCTGCATGTTGCAGGAATGGACCCCCCCCCCCCCCCCCCCCGGACCCCCCCCCCCCCCCCCCCCCCCCCCCGCCCCCCGAGTTGCATTCCTGTTTAGCGGATGACACTTGATGTTGTAGTTTTCTTCCTTACAACAGAATCCTCGGTACATTCAGTCCTGGGGAGGATCATGCCTGGGCAGGCAGGCCCAGAAATAAAGGGCTCTGACGGGAGTCGAACACACCACCCCCAGCCTGCAAGTTAGCGGTGCTAACCACTGCTTGGTAGCTTTAGATAAAGCTTTAAACATTCTAAACGCTGGGCAAGGAAAGTCCCAAGACTGCACTCACTTCATTTCGCTTCCACTGGGTCCAAAAAGTGGCACAAGATAAAGTGCCATGTTCCTGGCTGCATAACGACGAAGTTTATGATTCTGGAACTACTTTAGTCTGCCTACTGTGTCCTTGTTCATGGCGTTTCTATGGAAACAGGTCTTGGAGCCGTATTCGCGTTGTTACTGGAGTGTGCAACGTTCCCCGAAAACAACCATGAACAGGCATAACGAAATACAGCCAATAAACGTTATCAGCTTGTTACTGGAGTTTGCAATGGTGTACGAAAGCAACAGTAACAAACACAGTCAAATATAAACAATACAACGTTTTCTGGCGGACCATTTGTCCGTTGGCCTGGACCGGAACACTTATTTGCACGCCCTCATATTTTATTGTTTTGCATTAAATCTCTCTCTCTCTCTCTCTCTCTCCTCTCTCTCTCTCTCTCTGTCTGTCTGTCTCGTGGGGGAATCTGTCTGTCTGTCTGTCTGTCTGTCTCTTTCTCCTCTCTCTCTCTCTCTCCAATCCCTCTCTCTCTCTGTGCCTCTCTTAATCCCGTGGGGGAATCTTGGGAGGGTACCCCAGGCCACTGAAGAACAGTTCATCCAGTTCTCTTCCAGGTCTGTGGACTGTGCGCCAAGGCCTGGTTCTGTGCCAATGCCAATGTTTCCCCTGGCCACTCTACAATGACGTCAGTCCATCGTCTTCTGTGGGTCTGTGCCAATGTTTCCCCCCCACTGACGTCAGTCCTCTACAATGACGTCAGTCCATCGTTCTCTGGTTCTGTGCCAATGTTTCCCCTGGCCACTCTACAATGACGTCAGTCCCATCGTTCTGTCTCTGATTTTTCCCCGGCCACCTTCCTCCTGTTCATTGTTCCCTGGGGGGGTGAGGGGAACGGGCGGTGGGGGTGGGTGGGGGTGGGGGGTGTGGGGGGGGTGGGGGTATTTCAGATAATTGTGACTCAATGTTTTCCCCTCCATAGCAGCGTGGTTGTGCCAATGTTTTGGCCACTCTACACTGCTGTCTGTGGATCTCCCCGTGCCCTATGTGCTGTCTGTGGATCTCCCTGTGTCCTATGTGGCTGTCTGTGGATCTCCCTGTGTCCTATGTGGCTGTCTGTGGATTTCCCTGTGTCCTATGTGCTGTCTGTGGATCTCCCTGTGTCCTATGTGCTGTCTGTGGATCTCCCTGTGTCCTATGGTGGCTGTCTGTGGATCTCCCCGTGTCCTGTCCTATGTGCTGTCTGTGGATCTCCCTGTGTCCTATGTGCTGTCTGTGGATCTCCCTGTGTCCTATGTGCTGTCTGTGGATCTCCCCGTGTCCTATGTGCTGTCTGTGGATCTCCCTGGTCCTATGTGCTGTCTGTGTGGATCTCCCTGTGTCCTATGTGCTGTCTGTGGATCTCCCCGTGTCCTATGTGCTGTCTGTGGATCTCCCTGTGTCCTATGTGCTGTCTGTGGATCTCCCTGTGTCCTATGTGCTGTCTGTGGATCTCCTATGTGTGTCCCTATGTGTCCTGTCTGTGGATCTCCCTGTGTCCTATGTGCTGTCTGTGGATCTCCCTGTGTCCTATGTGCTGTCTGTGGATCTCCCTGTGTCCTATGTGCTGTCTGTGGATCTCCCCTGTGTCCTATGTGCTGTCTGTGGATCTCCCTGTGTCCTATGTGCTGTCTGTGGATCTCCCTGTGTCCTATGTGCTGTCTGTGGATCTCCCTGTGTCCTATGTGCTGTCTGTGGATCTCCCTGTGTCCTATGTGCTGTCTGTGGATCTCCCTGTGCCCTGTGTGCTGTCATGATGATCGAATGGTCCTGCCCTCTGGTCATGTGATCAGTGAGGACATACGCCTTTGGATCACATACTGCTTTGGGGCAAATGAAAGCGTTGGGAGGAAGGGAGGATGATACTGGATATTTCATTTGCAAACATGTGTGTGTGCGTTTGTGCTTTGGCGTGCACTTGTGTGTGTGTGTGTGTGTGTGTGTGTGTGTGTGTGTGTGTGTGTGTGTGCGTG
>JADBJO010003785.1:122500-145000 GCA_016801955.1 Conus betulinus
AATGTTGGGGTGACAGGGACAGGAATGAAATCGGAGCATTATCTTAATGAACACCCGGAACAGAAAACAGTCTACTGACTGAAAGATGCCTTCTAAATAATTCGTTGAGCGTCTTTCCGTCCACAAATTACCTTCTGAACCAGTCGTCTTTCCTTCCCAAAAATTACCTTCGGAATTATTCATTCAGCGTCATTCCGTCCATAGATTGCCTTCTGAGTTATCAATTCAACGTCTTTCCGTCATAAATTACCTTCTGAATTATCAATTCAACGTCATTCCGTCCATAGATTACTTTCTGAATTATCAATTAAACGTCTTTCCGTCCATAGATTACCTTCTGAATTTGTCGTTAAAGCGTCTTTCTGTTCATAAACTACCTTCTGAGCTAGGCGTTTAAGGGTCTTTCTGTTCCGTCCATATTACCTTCTGAATTTGTCGTTAAGCGTCTCTCCGTCCTTAAAATACTTTCTAAATTTGTCGTTTAGTGTGTCTTTCCGTCCATACATTGTTTCTGAATTAATCAGTCGCTTTTCGTCCATCAAATTACCTTCTGAACTAGTCGTTTAGCATCTTTTCGTCCATCAAATCACCTTCTGAGTTAGACGTTAAGCGTCTTTCCATCCATGAATTGTCTTCTGAATTAATCGTAAACCGTTTTCCGTCTTCAAATTACATTCTGAATTAGCCGTTTAGTGTCTTTTCGTCCAGATTACATTCATATCCGTTTTTACCTTCTTCTGAATTAGCCGTTAAGCGTTTTTCCGTCCTTTAATTACCTTCGGAATTATTCATTCAACGTCTTTCCGTCCATAAATGACATTCTGAATTAGTCGTTTAGTATCTTTTCGTCCATAGATTACATTCTGAATTATTCGTTATCCGTTTTTCCGTCTTTAAATTACCTTCTGAATTAGTCGTTTAAGTTTTTTTCCGTCCTTTAATTACCTTCGGAATTATTCATTCAACGTCTTTCCGTCCATAAATTACCTTCTGAATTAGTCGTCAAGCGTCTTTCCGTCTAATGATTACCTTCTGAAGTAATCGTAAAGGGTCTTTCCGTCGATACATTACCTTCTGAATTAGTTGTTTAAGTTTCTCTCCATGCATAAATTACATTCTAAATTAGTCGTGTGGTGTCTTTCCGTCCATCAATTACCTTCTGAACTGGTTGTCAAGTGTCTTTCTCTCCGTGAATTACATTCTGAATTAGTCGTAAGCGTCTTTCCGTCCATCAATTACCTTCTGAATTAGTCGTCAAGTGTCTTTTCGTCCATCAATTACCTTCTGAATTAGTCGTTTAGTATCTTTTCGTCCATCAATTACCTTCTGAATTAGTCGTTTAGTATCTTTTCGTCCATAAATTACCTTCTGAATTAGTCATTTAGTATCTTTTCGTCCATAAATTACCTTCTGAATTAATCGTTAAGCGTCCTTCCGTCCTTAAATCACTTTCTGAATTAGTTGTAAAGTGTCTCTCCATGTATAAATTACATTTTGAATTAGTCGTTTAGTGTCTTTCCGTCCATGAATTACCTTCTCATTAGTAGACGTTAAGCGTCTGTTCGTCCATGAATTATCTTCTATATTAGTCGTTTATTTTTCTTTTCGTCATAAATTACCTTCTGAATTATGTTTAGTGTCTCTCCGTCCTGAAATTATCTTCTTATTTTTGTGCTTAGTGTCTTTCCGTCTATAAATTACCTTCTAAATTAGTTGTTAAGTGTCTTTCCGTCTGTGAATTACCTTCTGAATTAGGCGTTTGGTGTCCCTCCGTCCATAAATTACCTTCTGAATTAGTTGTTAATCGTCTTTCCGTCCTTCAATTACCCTCTGAATGCGTCGTCTAGTGTCTTTCTGTCCATGAATTACCTTTTGAATAAGTCATTTAGTGTCTTTCCGTCTATGACTTACCTTCTGAATGAATGTTAAGTGTCTCTGCATGTATCAATTACATTTGAATTGGTCGTTTGGAGTCTGTCCGTCCATCAATTACCTTCTAAATTAGTTGTTAAGTGTCTCGCCGTCTATAGATTACCTTCTCGATTAGTCGTCTAGTGTCTTTCCGTCCATAAATTACCTTCTGAATTAGTCGTCCAGTGTCTTTCCGTCCATAAATTACCTTCTGAATTAGTCATTTCCTTTTCCGTCCATAAATTACCTTCTGACTAGTCGTCTAGTGTCTCTCTGTCTATAAATTACCCCCTCTTTCATCTTCTCCTACAGGGTTAAACGGGAATAGAAACCCACGCAGCGGACATTTGCGGATCAAAAACTCCAGTAAGTTGATGGACCCTGATTCAAAGATTAGCTGGAAGAGGAGGGGGTGGGCGGGGGCAGGGGGAGGATGGGGGATAGTTGGTTGGAATGAGGATGGAAGGCGGTTGGGGGAAAGGGAGCGTGAGGGTAGAGTGAGGGATACAGAAAGCAGACCTGTGGGGGTGGGGGTGGGGGGAGGGAAGGAGGCTGGACGGGGGGGGGGGGGGGGGGGTGTCGATAAAGGACGGCAAGGTGAGATCTGTGTGCGGTATGTATATAATGCCAGAATCACCTCTATTGCCACACAACTCAAGTCAAAGGAGAACAGCTGACAGCGTCACTGACAACTAGGCCAATTCACATAAACACACAGAACAAGGTGTACAATAACAACACACACAAACACACAGAACAAGGTGTGCAATAACAACACACACAAAACACACAGAACAAGGTGTGCAATAACAACACACACAAAACACACAGAACAAGGTGTACAATAACAACACACACAAACACACAGAACAAGGTGTGCAATAACAACAACACACACAAACACACAGAACAAGGTGTGCAATAACAACACACATAAACACACAGAACAAGGTGTACAATAACAACACACACAAACACACAGAACAAGGTGTGCAATAACAACGCACACAAACACACAGAACAAGGTGTGCAATAACAACACACATAAACACACTGAACAAGGTGTACAATAACAACACACATAAACACACAGAACAAGGTGTACAATAACAACACACATAAACACACAGAACAAGGTGTGCAACAATAACACACACACACACAACGCACAGAACAAGGTGTGTGCAATAACAACACACACAAACACTCAGAACAAGGTGTGCACACACAACACACACAAAACACACATAACAAGGTGTGCAACAACAACACACACACAACACACAGAACAAGGGTGCAACAACACACACACACAAACACACAGCAAGGTGTGCAACAAACACACACAAAACACAGGCAAGGTGTGCAACAACACACACACACACACACACAAACAAGGTGTAAAATAAACAACACACATGAACACACACAGAACAAGGTATAAAATAACAACACACATAAACACAAAACAAGGTAAAATGACAACAGCACACATAAACACACAGAACAAGGGTATAAAATAACAACACACATGAACACACAGAACAAGGTGTAAAATAACAACACACATGAACACACAGAACAAGGTGTAAATAAAATAACAACACACATGAACACACAGAATAAGGTGTAAAATAACACTTTTTGTTACACAAAAACAACACAGACAAGTAATGTGGACATTTCCTGGTGTGTATGTAATAAGTCATGCGTTGTTCCTTGAATCCAGGCATTTTTCTTTTAGTTCAGATATTTTCCACTTCATGTGTTCCTGAGCTCATCAAATATTCCAGATGTGTATGATATTATAATGTAGAACAGACTGAAAAGCAACAGCAACCGTAACAAGAAGCGGGAAAAAAAAAAAAAGCGGAGAATAACGTTTGATCTGACCATAAAACCTTTCTATGCAGTCGTTGCTTCTGCATGTTCCCTCCTGCCCCTGAGATTGTGACAGTTTCCTGCGTGTGCTGTACGCTGTGCTGTACACTGAGCTGTACACTATAATGTACACTGTACCGTACACCGTGCTGTATTCAATGATCTTCAGGGGGACAGGTATAACAGCTGGATGTCCGTTACAGTTTTAATGGACTCCCAGTGATTTCATGTGTATCTAAAGGAATTTATATGATAGCAGTGTCGGAGGATACACTTTTAACCTCTATTTTGATAGTAATACAACGTAGCATAGTACTATAAATTGTAATGCTTTTTTTCAAATCTGACGTAATGCATGTGTGTACTTGTGAACGTATGTACCTATGGATGTATTTAGTGAATTAAGTGTGTGTGCATTTGCTGGTATGTATGTCTTCATATGTTTGATGGATTGAGTTGATTCATTGAGGTTTTTTGTGTTATGTTATGTAATACCAGAAATCAAATACTTAATGTGGAAAATGTAGACTAATTTTAGCGTTTAAGCATAACACAGACTCATGTTGAAAAAAAAAGTTTCCAAAGTTGAAAGTTGTAGAGATAAGACATTAACCAAATATTGTTTTCAGCAAGCTGTAGCTGACATTTTTGTCACAACTCATTTATCCTGACCCATCCAAAAAAAGGCAATCTCCATCACAGCCAGAACTTCCGCTCTATAAGTCAGATCAGCCATACCAGCAAAGTTCTGGCCAGCCATACCAGCAAAGCTCTGATCAGTCATACCAGCAAGTTCTGATCAGCCATACCAGCAAACTTCTGATCAGTCATACCAGCGAAGTTCTGATCAGTCATTCCAGCAAAGCTCTGATCAGCCATAGCGATCAGCCATACCAGCAAAGCTCTGATCAGCCATACCAGCAAAGCTCTGATCAGCCATACCAGCAAAGCTCTGATCAGCCATACCAGCAAAAATCAGATCAGTCATACCACAAAGCTCTGATTATTCATACCAGCAAAGCTCTGATCAGTCATACCAGCAAAGCTCTGATTATTCATACCATCAAAGCTCTGATCAGTCATACCAGCAAAACTCAGATCAGCCATACCAGCAAAACTCAGATCAGCCATACCAGCAAAGCTCAGATCAGTCATACCAGCAAAGCTCTGATCAGTCATAGCGATCAGCCATACCAGCAAAGCTCTGATCAGCCATACCAGCAAAGCTCAGATCAGCCATACCCACAAAGCTCTGATCAGCCATAGCGATCAGCCATACCCATACCTGATCAGCCAAAGCAAAGCTCTGATCAGCCATACCAGCAAAGCTCTGATCAGCCATACCAGCAAAGCTCTGATCAGCCATACCAGCAAAAATCAGATCAGTCATACCAACAAAGCTCTGATTATTCATACCAGCAAAGCTCTGATCAGTCATACCAGCAGCAAAGCTCTGATTCATTCATACATCAAAGCTCTAATCAGTCATACCAGCAAAACTCAGATCAGCCATACCAGCAAAACTCAGATCAGCCATACCAGCAAAGCTCAGATCAGTCATACCAGCAAAGCTCTGATCAGTCATAGCGATCAGCCATACCAGCAAAGCTCTGATCAGCCATACCAGCAAAGCTCAGATCAGCCATACCCACAAAGCTCTGATCAGCCATAGCGATCAGCCATACCAACAAAGCTCAGATCAGCCATACCACCAAAGCTCAGATCAGCCATACCAGCAAAGCTCTGATTGTTTACACACAAAGCTCTGATCAGACCAGTTATACCAGCAAAGCTCTGATCAGCCATACCAGCAAAGCTGTGATCAGTCATACCAGCAAAGCTGTGATCAGCCATAGCGATCAGTCCATACCAACAAAGCTCTGATCAGCCATAGCGATCCGCCATACCCCAAAGCTCAGAAGCTCTGATCAGTCATACCAGCAAAGCTCTGATCAGCCATAGTGATCAGTCATACCAGCAAAGCTCTGATCAGCCATAGCGATCAGCCATACCCACAAAGCTCTGATCAGCCATAGCGATCAGTCATACCAGCAAAAGCTTTGATCAGCCATAGTGATCAGTCATACCAGCAAAGCTCTGATCAGCCATAGCGATCAGTCATACCAGCAAAGCTTTGATCATCCATAGCGATCAGCCATACCAGCAAAACTCTGATCAGCCATAGCAATCAGTCATACCCACAAAGCTCTGATCAGCCATAGCCATACCAGCAAAGCTCTGATCAGCCATACCAGCAAAGCTCTGATCAGCCATAGCGATCAGTCATACCAAACAAAGCTCTGATCAGCCATAGCAGCAAAAGCTCAGATCAGCCATACCCACAAAGCTCTGATCAGTCATACCAGCAAAGCTGATCAGTCATACCCAGCAAAGTTCTGATCAGCCATAGCGATCAGTCATACCAACAACGCTCTGATCAGCCATAGCGATCAGCCATACCAGCAAAGCTCTGATCAGCCATACCAGCAAGACTCTGATCAGCCATACCAGCAAAGCTCTGATCAGCCATACCGAAAAGTTCTGATTATTCATACCAGCAAAGTTCAGATCAGCCAGCAAAGCTCTGATCAGCCATAGCGATCATTCATACCAGCAAAGCTCTGATCAGCCATAGCGACAAAGTTCTGATCAGCCATACAACAAAGCTCTGATCAGCCATAGTGATCAGCCATACCAGCAAAGCTCTGATCAGCAAATACAGCAGCAAAGCTCTGATCAGCCATACCAGCTAAGCTTTGATCAGCCATAGCGATCAGCCATACCAGCAAAGCCCTGATCAGCCATAGCGATCAGTCATACCAGCAACGCTCTGATCAGCCATAGCGACAAGGCTCTGGTTATTCATACAACAAAGCTCTGTTCAGCCATAGCGACAGGTGATGCTTGAAACCATTGGACATCGGTTACAGCTGCAGGCAGACGCCGCTCTTACTGAGCAGCAGGCTGGGGTCGTGCTGCACCATTCATCACATCTCTCACCGGTTCACCCTTTGCCTAAAGCACCCCCAGCACCAGAGCAAGTTCTACCATGTCTTCACAGACTTCAAGATGGCATTCGACACCATGTCTTCAGACTTCAAGAAGACATACGACACCATGTCTTCACAGACTTCAAGGAAAGGCATAGGCATACGACACCATGTCTTCATAGACTTCAAGAAGGCATTCGACAACATGTCTTCATAGTCTTCAAGAAGGCATACGACACGATGTCTTCATAGACTTCAAGAGGGCATACGACACCATGTCTTCATAGACAGACAATGAAAGAATGGAGAGCGACAAAAGCCCCATGGACTTACAGGACATACAAGAAAACCCTTGGTAGAGACCCAGGCCTTGGCTCACAGCGGACAGAACTGGAGGAATCTGTTGAACACTTCTGAACACTTCCTGTGCCGACAGAACTGGAGGAACCTGCTGAACACTTCTCTGTGCCGACAGAACTGAAGGAACCTGCTGAACACTCCCTGTGCCGACAGAACTAAAGGAACCTGCTGAACACTTCCCTGTGCCGACAGAACTAAAGGAACCTGCTGAACACTTCTTTTCCTGTGCCGACAGAACTGGAGGAACCTGCTGAACACTTCTTTCCTGTGCTGCCAGAAATGAGGAATCTTCCCTGTGCCAACAGAACTGGAGGAACCTGCTGAACACTTCTTTCCTGTGCCGACAGAACTAAAGGAACCTGCTGAACACTTCCTGTGCCGACAGAACTGGAGGAACCTGCTGAACACTTCTTCTCCTGTGCTGACAGAACTGGAGAACCTGCTGAACACTTCTTCCCTGTGCCGACAGAACTAAGAGGAACCTGCTGAACACTTCACTGTGCCGACAGAACTGGAGGAACCTGCTGACACTCGTCCTGTGACCGACAGACCTGGACAGAACTGCTGAACACTGCTGAACACTTCTCTTCACTGTGGCCGACAGAACTGGAGGAGAGAGACACTTCTTCACTGTGCCGACAGAACTGGAGGAAGAACAGAGGGACTGTGCCGACAGAACTGGGGGAACCTGCTGAGAGAGTCTCACTGTGATGAGGGAGAGAGAGGACGGGAGCAAGTACTGAAGAATTCTTCCGTCATCATGACAGTGACGAGGAGAGAGAAGGAGAAGAGAGAGAGAGAGAGAGAGAGAGAGAGAAGAGAAGAGAGAGAGAGAGAGAAATGGTAACGTTCGCCTGTCATGGAATCCCATGCGAACAAAACCAGGTGTTCTGAGTGTGGAGTCTCCTTGCTCATCGGCAGAATCCGGCTTAGTTCTGTCATCCCCCCTCCCTCCCCCTCTCCCCGACCCCTTACAGAGACACACGTATAGTTCTGTTATTTCCCCACCACACCTTATAGACGTACCTCCTATAGTTCTGTTAGTCCCTCCGCCCCCACCACACACCTTATAGAGACATACCCCCTATAGTTGTGTAAGTCTCCCCCCCCCCCCCCGACCTTATAGAGAGACACACATCCTGTAGTTCTGTACCCCCCCCCCCCCCCCCCCCCCTTCCACGACACTTTATAGACACATACCTCCTATAGTTCTGTCAGTCCCCTCACCACACCTTATAGAGACATACCTCCTATAGTTTTGTCAGTCCCCCCACCACACCTTATAGACGTACCTCCTATAGTTCAGGTAGTCCTCCCCCCACCACACCTTATAGAGACACACCTCCTATAGTTCTGTTAGTCCCTCACTACACCTTATAGAGACATACCTCTAGTGGGTAGCACAGGGAAGTGACAGAGGCATACAGTGGGGCTGTGGAGCTAAGGGTCATGAAGTCCAGCCATTTACAGGGTGGGATTTGTACGGCTTGATAACCTCTCTGTCCACCCAACAGAAACGAGTACCTGATTCAGACCAGGGGAGAAAAAAAAAATGCTATAGAAGTAAAGGAAAAGTGCTATCTTTGAAATGCTGTGACTTGACGAGGTGAATATCTCCTGACAGTTCACTGTATGGCCAGTGGGACTGGGAGGTTTTACTCTTTCTTTATTTTTCCCCCCCAAATAAAGAAAATTCACCATCACCCCCTTCCAAACATGCAGGGGAATACAAAATGCTCCCAGGTGTCTCAATGATCGGCTTTCTACTGTTTGATAACCTAAACTGTTCGGGGGAGACGGTGTTTTGGGGGGGGGGGGGGGGGGGGGGGATAGAAACTAAGAGTTGGGCAAACAAGTCTTCCATTTACTATGAGAAAATTCAGAAAAAAAAAAATCACAGGACTTAGGAAGAATAGGTACAACGAAGAGGGTGTTAAAGCATGTGCAAAACATGTTCATTGACAACACATGGGAGCCCTGGAATTCTGTCTGGTGACCAGTAGCGACTCCGGCCTCGAGCCCTTTATGGGAACCCTGGGATTTTTTTTTTTTTTTTTTTTTGCTGTCCAAACTCTCTACGCCACCTCAGAGGCAGTGCACCCACGCCGCTCATTCCGACACACCCCGTCCACAGCCACAGCCCGGTCGGCCCAGCCGCAGCCCCCCCGGCACCGGGAATCCACAGGGAGCAGTCAATGTCAAGCCATCAAGTGGGCATCCCACGGAGGAGGAGACACTGCACTGCCACCGAGTCACTTCGGTGGTGTTCAGTGGCGCTGTTCTGATCTAAACATACGCAGGACACCCACCTACTAAACCCCCTACTGACGACAATAATTGCTTAGTCGCGGAGCCGGCGTGAGTGAGCTCTCCCTCCGGAGGGTGCCACCACGTCCGTCCAACGACAGCCCCAATGGACTCGCCGATACCGGTGACCCGACGAAACCAAACCAAGGCCACAGACGTGGAGAGGACATCGAAACTGAGGTCACCATGAGAGCAGGGCATGAAGGGCCACAGAATTTGGTGACTTTTTTTTTTTTAATGCTGATCGATGAGAATGAGGATGATTAAGATGATGCTACGGATTTCCATTTTCGGTCTGAGACTACATGACAGGGCTGTACTCTACGCTTCCTTTCATAATATATCACGGCGTCAACCAGGCCCGAGAGATACAGGCACCTGCAGTGTGTGGGTCAGGAAATTTGAGCAACACTCTCAGAAACGCACCCATTAAGTGGGATGAAACTCGACTGTGTGGTCCCAATCTTCCCAACTGAGTCCGCAGCAACTCAACTCTGGGGGTAGGAGCCGCTCGGGGCAGAAAAACCCACATGACTTCTGATGGGATTCGAACCCATGACCTCCCAGCCGGGAGTCCGCTGGAATTCTGTCTGGTAACCAGTGGTGACTGCCTGGAGCGCTTTATGGGAACCCTGGATTTCTGTCTGGTGACCAGTGGTGACTGCCTGGAGCCCTTTATGGGAACCCTGGATTTCTGTCTGGTGACCAGTGGTGACTGCCTGGAGCCTTTTATGGGAATCCTGGAATTTTGTCTCGTGACCGGTGGTGACTCCTGCCTGGAACCCTTTATGGGAACCCTGGGATTCTGTCTGGTGACCAGTGGTGACTGCCTGGAACCCTCCATGGGAACCCTGGAATTCTGCCTGGTGACCACAGCCAGTGGTGACTGCCTGGGAACTCTGTGCTGGTGACCACAGCCAGTGGTGACTGCCTGGAACTCTGGTGACCACAGCCAGTGGTGACTGCCTGGAACTCTGGTGACCACAGCCAGTGGTGACTGCCTGGAACTCTGGTGACCACAGCCAGTGGTGACTGCCTGGAATTCTGTCTGGTGTGACCACAGCCAGTGGTGACTGCCTGGAATTCTGTCTGGGGACCACCACAGCCAGTGGTGACTGCCTGGAACTCTGTCTGGTGACCACAGCCAGTGGTGACTGCCTGGAACTCTGTCTGGTGACCACAGCCAGTGGTGACTGCCTGGAACTCTGGTGACCACAGCCAGTGGTGACTGCCTGGAACTCTGGCGACCACAGCCAGTGGTGACTGCCTGGAACTCTGTCTGGTGACCACAGCCAGTGGTGACTGCCTGGAATTCTGTCTGGTTACCAGTGGTGACTCCTGCCTGGAGCCCTTTCGTCTCCTGGCAGAGTGTGCTCAGTGGGACCCGAGTTAAGTAAGCACGTCCAATCACTGGTTTCTATCATGGAAGACTGCTTAGGATTGTGTAATATGCTCAGAACAAGACACTTAGAACTCTTTGATATGCTCAGAACATGACGCTTAGAATTCAGTGATGTGCTCAGAACATGACACTAGAAACTCTGTGATATTCTCAGAACATGTCACATAGAACTCTGTGATATTCTCAAAACATGTCACTTAGAACTCTGTGGTATTCTCAGAACATGTCACTTAGAACTCCTCATATTCTCAGCCGCCAGAGGAGAACATGTCACTTAGAACTCTGTGGTTTTTCAGAGAACATGTCACATAGAACTCTGTGATATTCTCAGAACATGTCACTTAGAACTCTGTGGTATTCTCAGAACATGACACTTAGAACTCCGTGATATTCTCAGCCCCCAGAGGAGAACATGTCACTTAGAACTCTGTGGTATTCTCAGAACATGTCACTTAGAACTCTGTGGTATTCTCAGAACATGACACTTAGAACTCCGTGACATTCATAGCCCCTAGTGGAGAACATGTCACTTAGAACTCTGTGGTATTCTCAGAACATGTCACTTAGAACTCCGTGATATTTCTCAGCCGCCAGAGGAGAACATGACACTTAGAGCTCTGTGATATGCTCAACATGTCACTTAGAACTCTGTGATATTCTCAGAACATGTCACTTAGAACTCTGTGGTATTCTCAGAACATGACACTTAGAACTCCGTGATATTCTCAGAACATGTCACTTAGAACTCTGTGGTATTCTCAGAACATGACACTTAGAACTCCGTGACATTTTCAGCCCCCAGGGGAGAACATGTCACTTAGACCTCTGTGGTATTCTCAGAACATGTCATTTAGAACTCTGTGATATTTCTCAGCCCCCAGATGAGAATATGACACTTAGAACCATGTGGTATTCTCAAAACATGTCACTTAGAACTCTGTGGTATTCTCAGAACATGTCACTTAGAACTCTGTGGTATTCTCAGAACATGTCACTTAGAACTCTGTGGTATTTCTCAGAACATGTCACCTAGAACTCTGTGGTATTCTCAGAACATGTCACTTAGAACTCTGTGGTATTCTCAGAAGAATGACAGTTAGAACTCTGTGATATTTTTCAGCCCGGGGGCAGAACATGACACTTAGAACTCTGTGATATTTTCAGCCCCGAGGTAAGAAACATGACTTAGAACTCTGTGATATTTCAGCCCGGGGGAAGAACATGACACTTAGAACTCTGTGATATTTTCAGCACCAGGGCAGACCATGACACTTAGAACTCTGTGATATTTTCAGCACCGGGGGTAGAACATGGCAACTTAGAACTCCCAAAGGGACTAGTGACGGACAGTGTAGCTAACCTTAGAAAGAGGAGAAGATGAGCAATGTAAAACACGAACAGAACTGAGAAAGTATTTGAAATAACTTCGCCAGACAACATGGGCGATCGGATTACAAGATGAAGCGTTTTAACTGTGGTATTTGTCATGGCTATTTCAAACACTTTAACTGTGGTATTTGTCATGGCTATTTCAAACACTTTAACTTAGAAATGTGGTATCTGTCACGACTATTTCAAACACTAAACTGTGGTATCAGCATGGCTATTTCAAACACTTTAACTGTGGTATCTGCCATGGCTATTTCAAACACTTTAACTGTGGGATCTGTCATGGCTATTTCAAACACTTTAACTGTGGGATCTGTCATGGCTATTTCAAACACTTTAACTGTGTGGATGTCATGGCTATTTCAAACACTTTAACTGTGGGATCTGTCATGGCTATTTCAAACACACTTTAACTGTGGGATCTGTCATGGCTATTTCAAACACTGTTAACTGTGAACATGACACTCTGAACTCTGGCTATTTCAAACACTTTAACTGTGGGATCTGTCATGGCTATTTCAAACACTTTAACTGTGGGATCTGTCAAGGCTATTTTCAAACACTTTAACTGTGGGATCTGTCATGGCTATTTAAAAACACTTTAACTGTGGGATCTGTCATGGCTATTTCAAACACTTTAACTGTGGGATCTGTCATGGCGATTTCTTTAACTGTGGGATCTGTCAGCTATTCAAACACGTTAACTGTGGTATCTGTCATGGCTATTTCAAACACTTTTAAAAGAGTGTTTGAATTTCCGCCTGCAGTCACCTCACTTTTCAAAAAACGAAAAAAAAAAAAAAGATGAGTAATTATTATGTATAAAAGAAAGTCTTTGTGTCTATTCTCAGTGGTTGGAAAAGAAAGGCAGGGAAGGTGAGAACGCGCCAGCTGGTGGAGTGGTCCTCAATGTCAGATTACCACAGGGTTGGCCGTGACATCAGCTCCGACCTCACTTATTTTGTAGAAAAAAAGTCTCCGTTTGGATTTCCTCGAGATTCCCTCAGCCAATCGACAAAAAGAATCTCTCTCTCTCTCTCTCTCTCTCTCTCTCTCTCTCTCTCTCTCTCTCTGTCTCTCTCTCTATTTAAACAAGTTTAACATCTTTTCCCGAAGGGACAATTTTCTTTTGGAAAAAGAGTGTTCAACTTATTTTAATATTCCTTTTATTCAACAATACCTTTTGATATTGTCTTGTCGTGGCACGGTGTGGAGTTTACTGAGAATACTGAGAATTTAATATGTATATATAAATATGTATATGTAGAGAGAGAGAGAGAGAGAGAGAGAGAGAGAGAGAGAGAGAGAGAGAGAGAGAGAAGAAGAGAGAGAGAGAGAGAGAGAAGAGAGAGAAGAGAGAGAAAGAAAGAAGAAGAAGAAGAAAGAAAAGAAGAAAGAAGAGAAGAATTTTGAAAGATGAAAACCGTTGATGTGTGGGGAAAGAAAGAAAGAAAGAAAGAAAGAAAGAAAGAAAGAAAGAAAGAAAAGAAAGAAAGAAAAAGAAAGAAAACAAGCAAGGAAATGAAAATGAATTCAAACCGTTGACGTGTGGGTAGTGTTGCCTTCCGAAGAGAAACATTTGTCTGAACAAAACGCAGACCACAGACATCAAAGAAAGACAGCCCCCCCCCCCCCCCCCCCCCCCCACCCCCGAAAACAAACAAGGAAATGAATTCAATCTTATAAGGAAGTGCATCGTTCGCTTGCCTTACAAACTACAGTAAACATCGGACACAAGCCCAAGTCGCTCTCTTTCTCTGAGAAGAGAGAGAGAGAGAGTCGAGAGAGAGAGAGAGAGAGAGAGAGAGAGAGAGAGAGAGAGAGAGAGAGAGAGAGAGAAGAGAAGAAGAAGAAGAAGAAGAAGAAGAAGAAGAAGAAGAAGGAGAAGAACTTTGATTAAGATGAAACTTATTTTCAGACAAACAAGCCGTCTTCTTTCATGCCAGTCAATGAGTTTTGTTCCTTCTGTCATCATTCAAGCCATTTAAAAACTGTCCATTTTGTTCTATTATAAGACAAAACACACACACAACACACACACACACACACACACACACACACACACACACACACACACACACACACACACACACGCGCGCGCGCGCACGCACACGAACGAAAGGACCTTTGCTGCTTTCGACAAGACTCCTATACAATAGAAACTGCGCTTCTAATGATCGCTGCTTTTGCCTCTCCACTGTCGCCGTCAACTTCTCCACACAACTTTCCATCAATCAGTCTGCTGTGTCAAACAGGCAGAGCTTGAAGAGAAAAAAAAAAACGTGATCATTCGAGTCTTTCTGAAGGAAAATCCATTCAGTTACAATAATTGATTGCTAACAACATGTTTTTTTTCTCATTGAATCCTTCTCCAGTCAGCTACGATGATTTATTGCTTGCAACATATCATTATTTTCTGCCATGAATACTTCTTGCAACAATCATTATCATTATTTTCTGCCATGAATACTTCTTACAACATATCATCATTATTTTGCCTGCCATGAATACTGCCATCATCATTATTTTTCTGCCATGAATCAACTTCTTTCAACATATCATTATTTTCTGCCATGAATACTTCTTACAACATATCATTATTTTTGCCATGCCATGAATACTTGTTTTCTGCCATGATCATTTTCAACATATTCTGCCTGCCATGAATACTTCTTACAACATATCATTATTTTCTGCCATGAATACTTCTTTCAACATATCATTATTTTCTGCCATGAATACTTCTTACAACATATCATTATTTTCTGCCATGAATACTACTTTCAACATATTATTATTTTCTGCCATGAATACTACTTTTCAACATTTCATTGTTTTCTGCCATGAACACTTCTTTAAATTGCTGACACCATTCCAGAGGTCTTTTTTCTTAATTGTGCTTTTACACGCAGGTATTTAAAAGTCCATTTGAACAACAAAAAACAACAAATAAAACGATGACGATGGTGATAATGAAATTAATAATGATAACAATAATATAATGAGATGATGATGATGATGATAATAATAATAATATAACAATAATAATAATAATAATAATAAGAAGAAGAAGAATAGAAAATAGCGATAATAATGATAATAATAATCATCAATCTCATTATCATCATCAAAGAATCAATTAAAAAAAACACACACACCTTGCTGCTGCAGACTACACACACACACACACACACACACACAGGTTCAACGATAAGGACGCTGCCAATTGTTGTATAGGAAGAAATGTCAAGTCCCCTTGCCATACCTCACAACTCCTGTGGCCCTCTGCGCGGCTTTCAACAGCGGTCAGATTGTCCACGCACTGTGGAAAAGGTCCCACTCCACATGTCCTGAAAACGTAACGCTCAACACACGCACACACTCTCTCTCTCACCCCTCAAGTTCCTGGACTGAGAAGCTTGCTCTTATTCGCATTCTCCGGAACACGCTGCCTAGCTTGTGCCACACCCTGTACGTGCGTCCTTTAAATCACCGCGATCCCCTCCCCCTCCCCTCTGTCTCCTCCCACCCCCGTCGCCCCCCACTCCCTCTCTGTCTCTCTGTCTCTGCTCTGAGCCGCCGCCAGCGGGCGGCAGCGGCAGCGGCTGCGCCAGTTGTCGCACCTTGATATTGGTATTTTTGTTTTAGGGGGTGGGAGGGGAGGGGGATTAGCCGTTGGTGCTGCCAACACCGCAGTCAGCGACTCTCTCTCTCTCTCTCTCTCTCTCTCTCTCTCTCTCTCTATGTGTATATGTATCTCTCTCTCTCTCTCTCTCTCTCTCTCTCTCTCTCTCTCTCTCTCTCTCTCTCTCTATATATATATATATATATATATATACGTAGCCGAGCACCATTCCAGCAACTTACAAAGAAAGTATATATATATATATATATATATATATAGAGAGAGAGAGAGAGAGAGAGAGAGAAACTCGTGGAGAGCGTGGCAGCAGAGAGTCCTCAGAAGAGAAGCCCCCTGAGCCATGACTGGGATTCGAACCCATGCCCTTCTGGACATGCTCATTTCCACTTAATGACTCGCGCACTAACCACTGAGCCACAGGGACACCTGATATTTGTAGGAAAGTTAAGCCTTATGAAGTTCACTTTTGTTCCTCCTTGACCAGATCCAACTTGAACACCTCTCTGCCGCTTCTGCCATTGCTTTCAGGGCTTTGTTTTTTTTTCCCTCCCTGCAACTGAGAGCTGTTTCATGAGGCTGTATGCAGACGTTCCCACAAACCCCCTAGCTCCAATTTCTGCAGTGAGGACTTTGACCTGATAGCCTTCTCTCCTCAGGCTGTTTGCCAGATCAGCATACTTTTCAGTCTTGTAGATTTGAGCTGCCTCCATTCTGTTCTCATATGGCACCGTGAGCTCGATCATGATCAGCTGCTTGGTTGACTGAGAGTGTAATACTATGTCTGGTCTCATGCCACTCTTGCTGATAATCTCTGGGTGACTATTCCATTCTGGGAGGTCTGCTGTGCACTCCCAGTCATCTGCCCCGTCCAGCAGACTCTGCCTGCATGTTCCGAGTGGCACTGTTGTTCTTGGCCATGATTCGCTGCCTCCTGCCGTGAAGAATGTTGCGGGTGCTTTTGGAGTCCTGATTTTCCTTTTTGTGGTGTTGGTACTAGCCCAGACTACTTGTACAATCTCTTTGAGCACTTGGTTGTGCCTCCATGTGTACCTTCCTTGAGCCAGGGCTACTTTACATGAGCTTAGGACATGCTCCACTGTTTTTTTTTCATGGCAAAGGGGGCATGAAGGATCGTCTGTTTTTCCCCACTTCACCAGGTTTGCATTTGAAGGCAGAAGGTCATATGCAGATCTGAGAATGAAGCTGATCCTGAGAGGGGCCATGTGCCAAATGTCATTCCAAGTGAGACTTCTTTGGAGTGCATTCTCCCACGTTGTCCATTGCCCTTGCTGGCTCTGCTGGACTGCTTTTTGGAGTCTTTGTTGGTCTTCTTCTTTTCTCATCTCCTGAATCATCATGTCTCTTTTGGCTTTTCCTTTGGCCTTTGACCACCATTCAGTTTTGGTCACCCCCAGTCCTTGTTCTGTTGGTCTGTGTGTGTCCTGTTATTTCTCTGATCTTGAGACTTTCTTTTGCAGAATCCATCGCCTCTTGAACTTTCCATTTTCTGCCTGTCTTCAGCTGGGGCTTGATTGCTTCAACCACCTTGTCTCCTGAGTCCTCCAGCATGCTTTGAAGTCTGATCTTCCCTGCTTTATATTCCTCCAGGATGGATTTCAGTGGTAGTTTCAGCTTTGCTTGGCGACAGTATAGCGCTATGTCAGTCAGACAGGGTGGGACACCAAGCCATTTCCTTGTGAACTTGTTGATTTTGGATTCCATTGCCTCCACTATGCTGGTGCAGATGTCGTATATCATCAGAGGCCATAGGAGCTTTGGTATCAGCATGAACTGCAGACACCAGACCTTGTATTTGCCAGGGAGCCCACACTGGTCAATGGTCTCCAAGCCTTCTTCCGACATCTGTTTGGTTTTCTTTTGCTCTTCGTGTGTCTTTCAGCGTATCATCATACCATCTTCCAAGGCTCTTGACTGGCTCTTCTTCTGTTACTGTTGTTGGAATGGTCTGGTTGGCAACACTGAAGACCACAGATTCGGCCACTTTTCCTTTCCTCAGTGAGAGACTCCGTGATTTCTTTGGCTTGAACTTCATTCTGGATGAGGCAACTATGTCGTCCAGCCTCTCCAGCACGTGACGTGTCTCGTCTTCTCTGGATGAAATCACTGTAGTGTCATCCATGAAGGCCTTGAGAGGGGGCATCTTGTATCCATCGCCAAGGTCTGTTTGTCTTGCGTTGCTTGTTGCTGCTTTCAGATGACTTCCATTGCCAACACGAAAAGTATTGGGGAAATGGCACAGCCCATTGCAATGTCCACTTCCAAGTTGATCCAATCTGTTGTGTACTCCTTGGTAGAGAACCGCATTGAGAAGCCATTGAAGTACTTCTTGAGCATGTCTCGGATGTTCTTTGGCACATGGTACATCTTAAGAGCCAACTGTATCATCTCATGGGGTACAGATCCATATGCGTTTGCCAGGTCGAGCCACACTACGTCCAGGTCTCTCTTTTCTGTTTTTGCACAGTTTGGGATATATATATATATATATATATATATATATATATATATATATACATATATATATATATATATATATATCCTCTCTGTATTTTGTCGTGTCAAATCTCTCTCTCTCTCTCTCTCTATATCTCTATCTATCTATCTATCTATCTATCTATCTATCTATATATATATATATATATATATATATATATATATATATATATATATATATATATATATATATATATATATATATCACAGCCCAGACTGGAATCCAATCCAATCCGGAATCGGTTTAGTCCAAACTAGAATCTAAATATGGCCTAGGCCGTATTAAGATTCTAGTTTGAACTAGACTTCTACCAGTCCAAATTAGAATCTCAATATGGCCTAGTCCATATAAAGATTCCAATTTGGTCCAGCAAAAGTCTAGTCCAAACTGGAATCTTAATACGGTCTAGGCCATATTGAGATTCTAATTTGGACTGGTAGAAGTCTACTTCAAACTAGACTAACACACACACACACACACACACACACACACACACACACACACACACACACACATATATATATATATATATATATATTTTTTTTTTTTTTCAGTATATTTTTTACTTTTGGCTGTTTTGAAAATACGGCATTTAACTCTGCTTGGGAACACAAGTATGAAAAGATATGTTTCTGAGTGAGCAGGTGGCACAGTCGGTTGTGTTACTGACACCTGACTCAGAGCACTGAAATCAGTTCAATATTCTTTGCCCCTATAAGTGTTAGACCGAGCAGTGTTCTGCCTATCTGGTGAACAATATATAAAGCAACACAGCCGCAACACTCAGCAGTCAGTCAGTCAGTACCCCCTTTAAGTGACAAACTAATTGTTGGTGAAGGGACAGAAATTGTTAATCGGAGATTTGTACATGGTGTGGAAGTGGGCGAATATTCTGTTGTTATTTCAGTTGACACAGTTTTGATCAACCCATGTACCGACAGAGGCAAATCCTATGGACGACGAAGCATTAGAATTAGGACAGTTTGTTCTGTGGAGAAGAAGTGCGGTTGTAGAAACTGAAACCTCTATGGGTTCACAGGGGGAAGCGGCTGGCTGCAAGAAGAGACAATACTTGAAAGCTGCCAGGCGTCAGGAATCACGCTACCAAAGAAAAGTTCAGGCTCTGACAAAATCGTTCTCAGAGGGTGACACAGTTGGACTGAAGATCCATGGCGCTGACCGTACAAACACCGATGTGCGGTTGGCGACGTGCAAAGTGCTAGAGTCAACGATACAGGAAGGAAGTGTCTTGTATAGAGTCTAATGCCCTGCTGGTATCGTCAAAGTTTTTTTTTTTTTTTGGGGGGGGGGGGGTGGGGGGGGGGGGAGGGGGGGGGGGGGGGGGGAAGAATTGGTCGACATGAACACTATAGTTCTCCCAGATCTGGATGCAGTCGATCCAAGATGCCTTCCAGAAGTGACACTGATACAGGCTTCAAGAGCCTCGACCAAATGGCAGAGCCGAGTGAATGTGAGGACGGTGTGATCTTGCTCAGGGAATTGCAAAAGCAAAAAAATGCTCCTGCAAGGCAGTAGGAATCCTGTGCGGCACTAAATGCCATTCCAAAAAATGTGAAGTGCAAAAACTCTGGCACCGAGTAGGGGATTCATATTTTACACACGTAGAAAAAGCTGATATGTATTTCAACGAATGGTGTATTTTTAACGAATGGTGTATTTTCACGAATGGTGTATGTAAACAAATGATGTATTTTACCAAATTGAATCAAATGCGTAGTTTTTAATACTAAACAATTAAAACAGATCGACACAAAAATGTGCGTTTTGTATGTGTTGTGTATGTGTGTAGGAAATGTGTGCGCGTGTGTGCGCGTGTGTGTGTATGTGTGTGTGCGCGCGCGCGCTGCTGCTGCTGCTTCTTCAGACTGACTGCATACTGCAAACAACAGTGCCATTTGTATCCATATGACACAATAACACAATTCCATCATATCCAGCAGACATAATTCCAGTTTGGGCTAGTTCAAACTCGAATTCCAATATGGACTGAAATCCAGTTTTGAGTGGCTGTTAGTCCAAACTAGAATCTCAATATGGTATAGGCCGTATTAATATTCTAGTTGGACTAGTCCAATCCGGAATCGGCCTAGTCCAAACTAGAATCTTAATAGGCCATATTGAGATTCCAGTTTGGACTCGACCGATTCCGGATGGGACTGGATTCCAGTCTGGACTGATCTATCTATCCATCTGTATATATATATATATATATATATATATATATATATATATATATATATATATAGCAGATCTGTTTCGAGCCAGCGCTCTCGTCAGGATGGTTTTGGGGCGCCTACTGCCGGTGTTATATGGCCTGATGTCACTGTTTGCACGTGCGGATTGGCTGCACGTATTTGTTCGTTTTTTTTTTTGGGTTGTTTACAGTTCAGGGTGCGTTTGCTGACAACGATTTCCATTTGTGCCTGCAGTTGTTTACTATTTCTACTTTAGTATTTAGGGTTGCTAAGTATGGTTTGCATAGTATTAACCATTTTCTGTTGAACATAGGTTGCATCTTTTTGAAATGTTGTTGTATGGTGATGCCCTTTTTATGATTTTCCAGGATATGTTATAGTTTTATTTTTTTGTCTTTAAGTCTCCAAATATATTTGCTCAGTTCTGTTTTGTTTTTGTATTTTTCTTTGTTGTTGAATGACTGTTTATGGTTTGCGTATCTGGTTTTGAATTGATTTTCAGTGATCCCTATGTATGTTTCTTTTTGCTTTTCATTTTGTTGGATGAATCAATTATATTTTTAAGGTTAGGCATGCATGAATATGATAGTTTGATGGTGTTCTTGTTGAATATTTTGGACAATTTGTGTTCTTTTGGGAAGGGTGCTGTCAAAATTTTGAAAAATTCTTTTCCTACGTTGTTTTTATATATATATAAACAAAGCTTGCTTTTATGTCTTAGATTGTAGTAGAAATAGGGTGGTGATATGCATTCATATCTGTAGTGGTAGACCATTCTGCCCACCTAACAGTATGTGCTTGAGTTGGTGAATGGGGAATAATAAATGCTTCTCAAAATGAACCTTCAGCAAAACGTATAGTGTCCAAAGGGGGAGAGACCTGATTGTTTCTTCTCAGTGACCGCAGAAAGTGGTAATTTGACTCCTCTGCCTTTTCAGTTTTAAGAAGAATGCTATCCCAGAAAAAGGCTGGTGTGCAATACCGTAGTATGTTTGTTGAGTTGTCAAAAAAAAAAACAACCAAAAAGAAAATCATCATAAAAGAGCAAAACAAGCTACATTTTTCTTGTGAAAAGTAGAAAATATATAAAAATATCCTCTTAAGACACAAGTGCTGGGGGCCAGTTCTTGGAATGAATCCGCAAGGGACTAAATTACAATAAACTAATAAATTCCAAGGATAAGTACCAAGCACCATTCCATCGACTTACAGAGCAGCTTGGTGTTGCAATGACTGCAAGAAATATTGAATTATAAACAAAGCTTGCTCTTATGTCTTAGATTGTAGTAGAAATAGGGGGGGGGGGGGGGGGGGGGGTGATAAGCATTCATATCTGTAGTGGTAGATGATTCTGCCTAACTACAGTATGTGCTTGAGTGGGTGAATGGGGAATAATAAATGCTTCTCAAAATGAACCTTCAGCAAGCTTATAGTCTCCAAAGGGGGAGAGACATCTCCAATGGGAAGGAAGCTCACTAACATATATCTCCTGGTCATATACCGGTATTTCGAACAGTGACCACGGAAAGTGGTAATTTGACTCCTCTGTCTTTTCGGTTTTAAGAAGAAATGATAATATTTCTTGCAGTCATTGCAACACCAAGCTGATCTGTAAGTTGCTGAAATGGTGCTCGGTACTTATCTTTGGAATTTTTATTAGTTTATTGTAATTTAGTCCCTTGCGGATTCATTCCAAGAACTGGCCCTCAGCACTTGTGTCTTAAGAGAATATCTTTTTATATTTTCTACTTTTCACAAGAAAATGTAGCTTGTTTTGCTCTTTTATGATTTTCTTTTGCTTCTTAGGTGACACCTTTGGTTGTTGTTTTTTTTACAACTCAACAAACATACTACGGTATTGCACACCAGCTTTTTCTGGGATAGCA
>JADBJO010003785.1:155000-160000 GCA_016801955.1 Conus betulinus
TGCAGTCTGTGTCTGTCTGCTGGTCTGGAAGCAGTTTTACAAGTATAAACACGGATCGGCCAGCACTCTAAAGGGAATGTCAGAAAACAAAATAATGTAATCAAATAGTATAGTTAAAAGTGGGGTAACAGTACAGAACTACCGTCACACTGTTTTTCTCATTCGCTACACAGAAATGGTTCTAAAGAAAGCTAAGCCATTTATATTTATTTATTTATTTATCTATTTATTTGTTTATTTATTTATTTATTCATCCATCCATCCCTTTATTTATTTATGTATTTATTCCTTCACTGTCATCTTCATCATTCTTATGTGTTCAAGACCTACTGGTCGAAACGCGTTGCTGGACATTAGGCTGTGCAGCATCGCGATTTTCATTTCCTTCAGATAAAATTGACCACGTGATGACAATGGACTCATTTCGTGGAGGGGAGTCACAGCTCTGCCCTTCTCCCCACTTTCTCCACGTCGCCCCCCCCCCCCCCCCCCCCCCCCCCGCCAGTTTCCACAAAGAAAGGGAGACAAAGACAGGGGAGCAGAGTCATCAGAAAGAGCGGCCAGGGAGGGAGAGGCGGAAAGACAGGGCGCGAGGGACACAGGATATCAGAAGCAGACGACCGACACCCAAACAAAGGCCACCCTCAGACCCGTTGATTGCAACAAGCACTGTCTCTGCTCTATCGCGCAGCCTTGTTCTGGGGTGAGGGTAATGCCCAGTGACTCTCCGTGCAGGATAAGGGGTGATGTATCGGACCACTGTGCAGGATATAAAGATGATGTCTAGGACCACTGTGCAGGATAAAGGGGTGATGTATCGGACCACTGTGCAGGATAAGAGATGATGTCTAGGACCACTGTGCAGGATAAGAGATGATGTCTAGGACCACTGTGCAGGATAAGAGATGATGTCTAGGACCACTGTGCAGGATAAGGGGTGATGTATCGGACCACTGTGCAGGATAAGAGAGTGATGTCTAGGACCACTGTGCAGATAAGGGGTGATGTCTGGAACCACTGCGCAGGATGGGGTGATGTCTCAGATCACTGTGTGCAGGATAAGAGGTGATGTGTGGGGACCACTGTGCAGGATAAAGGGTGATGTATCAGACCACTGTGCAGGATAAGGTGTGATGTCTTCAATTACTGTGCAGGATAAGGGGTGATGTCTGGGGCCACTGTGCAGGATAGGGAGTGATGTCTGGGACCACTGTACAGGATAAGGGGTCATGTCTTGGACCACTGTACAGGATAAGGGGTGATGTCTTGGACCACTGTGCAGGATAAGGGGAGATGTGTCGGACCACTGTGCAGGATAAGGGGTGATGTCTGGGACCACTGTGCAGGATAAGGGTGATGTCTGGGACCACTGTGCAGAATAGGGAGTGTGATGTCTGGGACCACTGTGCAGGATAGGGAGTGATGTCTGGGACCACTGTGCAGGATAAGGGGTCATGCCTGGAACCACTGTGCAAGATAGGGGTGATGTCTGGGACCACTGTGCAGGATAAGGGGTCATGTCTTGGACCACTGTGCAGGATAAGGGGAGATGTCTCGGACCACTGTGCAGGGAAAAGGGTGATGTCTGGGACCACTGTGCAGGATAAGGGGTCATGTCTTGGACCACTCTGCAGGAAAAGGGTGATGTCTGGGACCACTGTGTAGGATAAGGGTGATGTCTCGGACACTGTGCAGGATAAGGGCGATGTCTCAGACCACTGTGCAGGATAAGGGGTCATGTTTGATGCCTTTAGCCTCTGTACAAAGTGAGATGCCCCTCCCACCCCCACCCCTTCCCTTTTCCCTCCCCCAATCCTTGGACTCTGTGAGGATAAGGGTGATACCTTGAGCTTTTGTGCATCGTGAAGATAAACCCCCTCCCCCTCCCCCAATCCTTGGCTTCTGTGAGGATAAGGGTGATGCCTTGAGAGCCTTTGCACAGAGAGGGAACCTCCTCCCCCCCCCCCTAAATGCTGGGCCTCTGTGAGGATAAGGGTGATGGCTTGAGAGCCTTTGTACACAGAGAGGTAACCTCCTCTCCCCCCCCCCTAAATGCTGGGCCTCTGTGAGGATAAGGGTGATGCCTTGAGAGCCTTTGTACACAGAGAGGTAACCTCCTCTCCCCCCCCAAATGCTGGGCCTCTGTGAGGATAAGGGTGATGCCTTGAGAGCCTTTGTACACAGAGAGGTACCTCCTCCCCCCCCTAAATGCTGGGCCTCTGTGAGGATAAGGGTGATGCCTTGAGAGCCTTTGTACACAGAGAGGCAACCTCCTCCCCCCCTCCCCCTAAATGCTGGGCCTCTGTGAGGATAAGGGTGATGGCTTGAGAGCCTTTGTACACAGAGAGTGTAACCCGAAGTTTCTGGTGAGTTTTTAAGATGTATTTTAATGGTAAAGAATGAGTGAAAGGTTTAAAAAAAAAATAGACTTGTGAGCTGATTTTAACGTGGTGACAGCCCTGATATGGCCCTTGCGGCGGTCGGCTGGGCTATAAGCAACATTACCTTACCTCCCCCTCCCCCATTCCTGGGCCTTTGTGAGGATAAGGGTGATGCCTTGAGCCTCTGAGAAGGATGGAAACATCGCCACGGGTCTGGGCTCAAGGTGAGGATCAAAGTCTTGGTGTGCCAGAAGGCGATGCCCTGAGCTTCTGAGCGAGGTCAAAGTCACGTGGCACGACCCCACTGGCTAATGTGCTTTTGTGGATAGGGGTAATGCCCTGGGCTTTTGTGCACAGCAAGGGTGTTGCCCTGGGCTTTTGTGCACACAAGGGGGTGTTGCCCTGGGCTTTTGTGCACAACGGGCGTAATGTCCTGGACTTTTGTGGACACTATGGGTATTGCCCTGGACTTTTGTGCACACACTATGGGGTATGTCCTAAACTTTTGTGCACAACAGGGGTGTTGCCCTGGACTTTTGTGCACACAGGGGTAATGCCCTGGACTTTTGTGCACAGTATGGGTAATGCCCTGGACTTTTGTGCACTATGGGGTAATGCCCTGGACTTTTGTGCACAACAGGGGTAATGCCTGGACTTTTGTGCACAATATGGGTAATGTCCTTCGGACTTTGGTGCACAATGATGGGTAATGCCCTTGACGTTTGTGTACAATAAGGATAATTCCTTGATGTCCTTTTAATGTACTTTTCTGGAATTTTGTGGCCTGTAATTGTTTACTACCGTTAGTAAAAAACAATTCGGACTTTTTTTTTTTTTTTTTTTTTTTTTTTTTTGAGGAGGGGGAATATTGCGACGGACCGTTTCCCGTCCGGTCACAATTTTCATGCAACCGTGCTAACCGGAAGGTAGTCGTCCGAAGCCGGTTGAAAAGTTTACCTGACTGCTACTCACCTGCGCACCGTTACAGCCGGGTGAGCTGAACCGGTTAGGCAGTCTCTGCAGTGATTCCGGCTCCGCAGCATTCCAGAAGGCCGAAGAGGGACCCAGCTTTTTTTTTTTTTGTGGCAGTCAGGTATTTATCATTCAATATTTATTTGTTAGCAAACCGAAACCGTATAATCGTTTAGGAGCGACTGAAAACTTCCTCAGCGCACTTGTGAAGGATTTGTGTTTTTTGTTGTGTTCTGTTATCCTATGACTTGATAGGGTAAAAAACGAAATGCTGTCGGGAAAACATGAACAGATGAAGTGAGTGTTAAAGGAAGTGGTTTTCAGGGAAAAAACAAAATGTTTATTCTGTGACTTAATTAGTTATGAACTTCATGATGAAAAAAAGGTCTTATTCTAATGTGGTTTGCGAGAAGAGGGAGAGTTTTGATGCTATGGATAATAAGCGACAGAGTGAGCGACAGATACTTGATATATGTATATGTTTTGGTTTTGATGTGGATGAGTGTTTAATTCACTCTTGATATGAACATTGAATAGTTGTATGTTGGTAAACAAGAGTGTGTGGAAATCTTTCCTTTACATGTATTGAAGTAGTTGAATCTGTTGGGAAAAAAAAAATTCCTTTTAAAATCTGGTCATTGTATGGATTGAAATGAACATTCTTGTTATTATACAAGAAAAAAAATGAACATTTGTGACACGGCGAAAGACATTTATAGTTTGATGAAAAGTAATCATTAAGTGTGTGTAATGAATTGTATTCATGGTTTATTGAAGAGGGTCTAAGTGGGAATCTTTCCCCAATTTGGAAAACTAGACTCTGAAAGGTTTATATTGAAGTCCTTTACTGTGTAGTGCTATGATTCCGGAAAAGGAAATGATGTGTTATTATTCCGGAAAAAAAGGAATATTGCAGTATGGATGAAAGAATATGTTGATGTTTGTCTCAAGTTCTAGTGGAATATGATGTGGCTAATGAATATGAATGTAGTTGTGACTGCAATGAGTAGTAGCCATGATAATCAAGGTAGTTAATTAGTTTCCCAAGGTAGATGTGTTTCCTGGACTGAGGGGGACTGGCTGCTACTGTGTGAGGGTCAGGGGTTCGTAGTTGTGTCTACCCCCTTCTCCACCGTGTGACGGTGTGGAGAGGTCGGCCTGAGTGCCGACAATCTACCCTGCTGCCAAGCCAGAGCGCCGCTCCGAAGTTTTTGAACCAGCGACCTGTTGGCGAGGCCGTCGCGCTGCGTTCTGTGCTTCTGTGTGTGTGTGACCCACAGCTCCTGTGTGAGACTGTCACCCTGTCGCCAGCAGAGACGCCGTGAGTGCTAGTGTTTTTTTCTTTGAGCCACAGCTCTGACGTTCTGCAAGTTCTGTGTCAGACTTGACGCTGTAGACGTTGTGTCATCTTCATCGTCTTGTCGTCTTCGTCCTCTTCATCGTTTCGTCGTCGTCGTCGCCGCCTTCATCGTCGTTGGAAGCAGCAGCGACAGTAGATAGTGAATTAAATATAGATATATTTTGTGTCGCGCGTCCTGTTTGGTGTGTTTGAAATATTAGTATATACATAAAGTTTGTGTGTGCGCCTTGTGGTTGGTGTGCCGACTATTTATGATTTTTGCATTTATTATATGTTTGTCTGATGGC
>JADBJO010003785.1:165000-180000 GCA_016801955.1 Conus betulinus
CACCTGCTTTATGGGGGAGGTGTCATGGAGGCATCAGTGCTATTCCACAGCGTTCCCCAACATGATGATGGGGGGGGGGGGTGGGGGGGGGCTGAGGTCATAGAGGCATCAGTTCTATTCCACAGTGTTCCCACCAGCATGATGGGGGAGGTGTCATGGAGACATCAGTTCTATTCCACAGTGTCCCCACCTGCATGATGGGGGAAGTGTCATAGAGACATCAGTTCTATTCCACAGTGTTCCCACCTGCATGATGGGGGAGGTGTCACTGAAGGCATCAGTGCTATTCCTCAGTGTCTCCACCTGCATGATGGGGGAGGTCATGGAGGCATCAGTTCTATTCCACAGTGTTCCCACCTGCTTTATGGGGGAGGTCATAGAGGCATCAGTTCTATTCCACAGTGATTCCCACCTGCATGATGGGGGAGGTGTCACAGAGACATCAGTTCTATTCCACAGTGTTCCCACCTGCATGATGGGGGAGATCATGGAGATATCAGTGCTGTTCCACAGTGTCCCCACCTGCAGAGGGGAGGAGTCATGGAGATATCAGTGCTATTTCACAGTGTCCCCACCTGCTTGGCATGATGGGGGAGGTATCATCGAGGCATCAGTTCTATTCCACAGTGTTCCCACCTGCATGATGGGGAGGTGTCATAGCTTGCATCAGTTCCATGTGGTACCATGTGGATAACTATTGTGATTGCGTGTTTGACCATGTGGTGACTTTTCTTTGCTTGAGAGAGAGAGATTTGAGAGACTTCTTTGAGAGAGAGTTTGCCATGTGAGTGAGTTTGTCTTGCTTGAGAGCCATCATTTCCGTGACTTTAATTTACTGTGTTGTGACTTGTCTTGGCGTTCTGTCTCTTTTTGTTTGCCATGTGGTGACTGTCTGTGCTTGTTTGCCATATGGTGACTTGTCTCTGCTTGTTTTGCCATGTGGTGGCTTGCCTCTGCTTGTTGCCATTTTGCGACTTTCTCTGCTTGTTTGCCATGTGGTGAGTTGTCTTTGCTTGTTTGCCATGTGGTGCTGTCTTTGCCATGTGTTTGCCATGTGGTGACTTGTCTCTGTTTGTTTGCCATGTTGTGACTGTCTTTGCTTGTTTGCCATGTGGTGGCTTGTCTCTGTTTGTTTGCCATGTGTGTGGCTGTCTCTGCTTGTTTGCCATGTTGCGACTTGTCTCTTCACGTTCATGTTGTGTTTTCTTGTTTGCCATGTTGTGACTTGTCTTCGCGTTCTGTGTGTGTTTTCTTGTTGCCATGTTGTGACATGTCTTGGCAGTCTGTGTTGTTTTGCTGTTTGCCATTTTGTGATTTGTCTTGGCGTTCTGTGTTGTTCTGCTGGTCAGAAGCCTTTTCTTGTGAAAACCGCTCTTGAAGTTCAGGGGAGAAAAGTCTTTTCGTTCTTTTTTTCTCTCTAAAAGTTGCTCTCTCTTCTTTCTTTCCTTTATGTCTTTTCCTTGTCCATCCTGTTCTTTCGTTCATTTTCTTCTTCTCTTTTCCACCTTGCTTTCTGTCTTCTGTTTTTTTTTTTAATCATCTTGTATTTTCCCCTTTTTTTTTTTTTTCCTTTTTCTTTTCGTCTTGCATTTTTTCTCAAGCGAACATTCATTCCTTTTATTCTGTGCTTTTTTTTTTTTTTTGCTCCGACCAGTGTTCTTTAATTCACTTCTCGCTTAGGTTTCCTTGTTCGCGCCTAGATTCTTTGATCTTTCCGTTTTCTTTTCGTTCTTTGTTTGTGCGTATGCATTTTGTATTATCTATACTGTTTACATAATAATTTAGTTTTTCGGCAACTGATTTCCTTACCACACGTTCTTTTTCGTTTTACTTTCTACCACTCTCTGCTGCTTTGGGGTGCTGTTAAATTCCCTTTTTGGTGGTGGGAATACCATGACATTGTAGAGTGTGGTATATCAACACTCGATGTCCAGGGAACACAGACACAATCAGCCGTAAATTCTAAAAGGTATTTGGAATAACTCCGCAAATCAAAAATAGGGAAACGAATCACAAGAATAATTCGTTCGACCATGTCAGATTTCTTTCAAGTACCTTGTAAAACTGGTTCAGTTTTCGCCTGCAGTCATCTCACTTTGCAACCAACAATCAGCCGTGCCTCCCTGTCAACTAACAATCAGCCGTGCTTCCCTGTCAAGTAACAATCGGCCGTGCCTCCCTGCAAAACTAACAATCAGCCGTGCCTCCCTAACAACTAACAATCAGCCGTGCCTCCCTGACAACTAACAATCAGCCGTGCCTCCCTGACAACTAACAATCAGCCGTGCCTCCCTGACAACCAACAATCAGCCGTGCCTCCCTGACAACTAACAGTCAGCCGTGCCTCCCTGACAAGTAACAATCAGCCGTGCCTCCCTGACAACTAACAATCAGCCGTGCCTCCCTGACAACTAACAATCAGCCGTGCCTCCCTAACAACTAACAGTCAGCCGTGCCTCCCTGACAACTAACAATCAAGTCCGCCGACCTCCCTGACAACTGACAATGGTAGCCGTGCCTCCCTGACAACTAACAATCATTTCCCATGCCTCCCTGACAACTAACAATCAGCCGTGCCTGCCCTGATAAAGCAATGAATCAGAATTGTGCCTCCCATACAAGTTCCCAATCAGCCGTGCCCTCCCTGACAACTAACAATCAGCCGTGCCTCCCTGACAAGTAACAATCAGCCATTGCACACACTGGCAACACAACAATCAGCCGTGCCTTCCTGACAACACACACACACAATCAGCCATGCCTATATATAATAACAATCAGCCGCGCCTCCCTGACAAGTATATACAATCAGCCGCGCCCCCATTGGAGAAGTCCCCCATGGAGACTATAAGCTTGCTGAAGGCTCATTTTGACAAGCATTTAACAATCCCATTCACCCCTCTCAAACTAACAATACTGCTAGTTAGGCAGCATTAACTACCACTGCAGATAGCCGTGCCTCCCCCTCCTATTTCTCAATCTAAGCATAAGTAGCAAGCTTTGTCTATAATTCGACCATTTGAATGCAGTCATTGCATCACCAAGATTCTCTGTACAAGTTGCTGGAATGGTGCTCGGTTAGTATCCTTGGAATTTCTATTATCTATTATAAGTTTCCCTTGTGGATTCATTCAGTTTTCTGGCCCCCAGCACCTTATGAGTTTGTTTTTTTTAAAATTTTTCATACTTTGCACAAGCAGGTAGCTTGTTTTGTCTTTCATGATTTTCTTTTATTTCCTCTAGGTGGCACCTTTGGTTTTTTTTTTTTTGTGAAATTCACACACACACACACACACACACACACACACACACCCTTTTTCATATATATATATATATATACCGAATATAGATATATACCATCCCACGGTCATGAGGAGAAGCAATCAGGTTTCGAAATACTGGCATCTGACCATGTACGTGTTAGTGAGTTTCCTCCTCATTGGAGATTGTCTCCCCCTTGGAGACCATAAGCTTGCTGAAGGCTCATTTTGACAAGCATTTATTATTCCCCATTTACCCTCTCAAGCACACATACTAGTAGTTAGGCAGAATTAACTACCACTGCAAATATGAATGCTTATCTCCTCCTATTTCTTCAATCTAAGACATAAGAGCAAGCTTTTTCCAGGAGGCCAGGGTGTTCTATTGGCACCATGGGTTCCCAAAAGTAGCGAGGTAAATGTGCTGTACGTACGACTTCAGGTTTTATTTCACTGTAGACAACAAATCAGAAGTCTTGTACAGATCATGAACACCATTGTCTACTTCCTGAAATAAACACAAGGAGAAAGAGAAAGTTTGGAGTGGGAGGGTGAGGACATCAGGAGGAGGTGACCAAACAAGAAGGTGAATAATATGGGGAAGAAGACTCGGCGAGAAGGAGGAAGAGGAAGACAGGGGAGGAGGAGGACGAGAAAGAGAAAGAGGAGAAGAAGGAGGAGGAAGAAGATGGTGAACAGGAAGTGGGGATGGAAAAGGGGGGAAGAAGACAGGAGGAGAGGAGGAGGAGGAGGAGGAGGAGGAAAGAAAGATCTGCCTTGTGTGTTATTTCACATTTTTTTACCCTAGGGGGAAATTATCTTCAAAGTAGACTACCCTTTACAACGCAAAACCAAGTCCACGTTTATTGTCTCCTGCAAACAACATCAATGCTCACAGCACGGCAGAACAAGGCTGGTTTGATGTACGGCCATTGCAGAATGATGTGAAGGTGGCTGGAGAAAGGAAGGAAGAGGAGGGGAATGGATTGAGGTGGAGGCTGGGGGTGGGTGGTGGGGGGGGGGGGGGGGGGGGGGGCAGAGGGACAGGCAGATGCTCATCGTTTCCACTGCCTCTAACTCCTTTAACTGGCTTTCTAGCGCTTGACTACCACCCCATAACTAACCCCACCTTGTAAAACCCGGAATTAAGGCGCACCCCAAAGGGTCGGATCAAATGACCTGCTCTCCACTGATTGGATAAAAACTTCAGCCAACCACTAGAAGAAAAGAAAAGAGAGAGAGAGAGAGAGAGAGAGAGAGAGAGAGAGAGAGAGAGAGAGAGAGAGACGACGTCGTCTTGGGCTCACACTGCTGACTGCTCGCTCACGTCAGGCCTTTTAATCAGCGGCTTCAAATAAACATGGAGACGGGGGTCTATCATGACGGTTCAGTAGATCTTGCTAGTGACTGTCCCAACACAGCCCTGCCATTCCACAGCGGCTGTCGCCATGGTTCTCGCTAACAGACCCTCGCTCCCCTCCCCACTCACAGACCACAGCGGGCTGTCGCCATGGTTCTCGCTAATAGAACCTCGCTCTCCTCCTCACTCACACACGGCTGCAGTCAAGCGAACGTGCGACCCTGGCAGTTTGTCGCCCCGGGCAGAGCCGTCACCCCACGTGACGTCTCCCTGCCTGCCTTGGAGTCCAGCGCTCACCAACACCCAAACTAGATCTAGACAGATGGAAAGTTGGGCAAGGGGTTGTGGCAGGTCTGCTTTTTTTCTTTTGCTTTTTTTTTTTTTAACAACATGGCCGGAAGGTGGATCAGATTGCATGCAAATGATAGTGTGGCAGGACAAACCAAAATAGCTGCTGTGAAGATAACGATTCGCTTCAAAGTTTGTTCGCTGTTCAAACAGAAAAGTGCCGGAAACCACGATGGCGCTTGATGATGTCGTAGGGACTGGCCTGCGCATGCGTGCGCTCCCTCTGGGAGGGCCCGCTTCCGGCCATGTCTTCAGATGATGATGTCAGACATGCTGGCAGTGTCACGTCGTCGGCTCATGAAGAGACAGGCTGAAAGGGAGGTAAGACGAAAGGGCGGGGGTGGGAGGTAGACAGTCGGTGAAGGTGGTTGGTTGGCTAGGGGGAGCGTGATGTAAAGGAAGATGACAAAAAAAGTCAAGTTCTGTTGCTAACTGGGGATTCTAGAGGCTTGGTTGGTTGAAATGATCGTCTGTTCATCATCATCATCATCATCATCATCATCATCATTCATTATTACAATAATCATTTTCTTTGGCACCCTCCCCACCCCTCTCCCCGATCTGCAGTTTTGAAGGGGGACAAAATCCTGTCTACACCTCTACACTGGAATTTCTTCCCTTAAAGTAATGCGAACCTCGAAGCTGTGACCTGTGGGTTTCCTACTGTCCAAAGTCAACACACTGACATTAGACATAGGCTGAAACAAGGACATGGTGACGTGTATACGATACCGTTATCTCAAGATTGCACCGTCAAACTTTGAGTTGACTTTTGTGCTGAAAAACACATATAAGTAGAGATATTTTAGAACAGCACCAACAAATGCTATGACAATATAAACACAGGGCACCATTTTTCAATGTAAAACAAAGGAGAAGAAAAAAAATAACATCTCACAAAACAAAGGAGAAAAAAAAAAAATCAGCATCTCACAAAACAGAGAAAAAAAAAAGTCAACATCTCACAAAACAAAGTAAGCACATCGGTAAAACACCACGTAAAAGTCCTCCGTGATGTTCCGTAACCATGGAGATTCTGTGCCAGGCAGGTGGCCTGAGGCTACTGTCCCATGGGCACCAAGACAGTCCACAGAAGACACAGTGACTCAGCAAGACAGCCAACACCCATGGCCTCAGGGTAAGTGACAAGAAGATGAAAGCTCTGAGAATGCACGCCCAAACCAACAGCCCACTCACTGTGCAAGGCAGGGCACTGGACAAGGTCTCGGAGCTTGTTCTACTCGAAGAGAAAGGTGACGTCAGCCAGTGGCTGTGACCAGGGGAACAACAGCAGGATCAGCATTGTACACGGAGCATTTGCCATGCTCCAGCCCATTTGAAAATTGTTGGCCTCAGTGACTACACGAAGAGCGGAATCTTGGGCAACAATGTCGTTGGTGTTCTCCTATACAGGTCAGGATGCTGAAACAATCACTGTCACTATCAAGCAAAAGTTGGAGGTGTTCCAGGCCATGTGCCTGCGGTATAAATCTAGAACTTGTGTGACCTCACATTTTATCCAATGTCGATCTCCAGAGCACAGGTACGTTGACAATGCCTGAGACAATCCTGGTGCACCAATGCAGATGACTGGACAGCGTTGTGGTATGCCATTCCAGTTGTTGCCCAGAACAGAGACCTCGGACGGACATCCCCATTATTGCCCAGAACAGACCTGTTGTGGTGTGCCATCATCATTATTGCCAGAACAGACCTAGGATGGAAATGTCAGGGGAAAAGAAATGCGGACAATTCAAGGAAGCCAGGCATGAACAGTGGAGGGAGAGCTAAAAACCCTAGGATGATGCTGGAGAGCTAAAACCCCAAGGATGACGCTGGAGAACTTAAAACCCAAGGATGGCGCCGAGAGAACTAAAAACCCAAGGATGGCACTGGAGAGCCAAAAACCCAAGGATACTCCGGAGACGGCTCCATCACGGCAGCAGTGACAGAAAGGTGGGGATCTCTTGTCATTGCCTCAAGCACTTGATGGAACAGAGGACAGATCTCAACTGAAGCGAACCGAAGATTCTGTGCTTCACCAACAAAGAAATCCTGCTCTGCATTCACACACACACATCCGCTCACACACTCATACTTACTGGGTAGGTGCTTGAAAGAAAAGGGGACAAAGAGACTGGGGAGAGGGAGGGGCAGCAGAAGGTATGAGGAGAGAAAGAAAGATTTGAACGCACGAATGGCTCTGGTATTGGTCCTTCAACAGCCATGATAACGGCCCTGTATTGGCCCTTCAACAGCCAGGATAACGGCCCTGTATTGGCCCTTCAACAGCCGGGATATGTGCCCTGTATTGGCCCTTCAACAGCCGTGATAACGGCTCTGTATTGGTCCTGATGCAGTCAGGATAACGGCCCTGTATTGACCCATCAACAGTCAGGATAACGGCTCTGTATTGGCCCTTCAACAGCCATGATAACGGCCCTGTATGGGCCCTTCAACAGCCAGGATAACGACCCTGTATTGGTCCTAAACAGCCAGGATAACGGCCCTGTATTGGGCCCTTCAACAGCCAGGATAACGGCTCTGCATTGGTCCTTAAACAGCCAGGATAACGGCCCTATATTGGTCCTTCAACAGTCATGATAACGGCCCTGTATTGGTCCTTCAACAGCCAGGGTAATGGCTCTGTATTGGTCCTCAAAACAGCCATGATAACGGCTCTGTATTGGTCCTTAAACAGTCATGATAACGGCCCTGTATTGGTCCATCAATAGCCAGGATCACGGCTCTGTATTGGTCTTTAAACACCAGGATAACGGCTCTGTATTGGTCCTCAAACAGCCAGGATAGCGGCCCTGTATTGGTCCATCAGCAGCCAGGATAACGGTCCTGTATTGGTCCATCAACAGCCAGGATAACGGTCCTGTATTGGCCCATCAGCAGCCAGGATAACAACCCAGTACAGGGTCCTTCAACAGCGAAGATAACCTCTCTCTGTATTGGTCCTTCAACAGCCATGATAACGGCCCTGTATTGGACCTTCAACAGCCAGAATAATGGCCCTGTATTGGTCCTTAAACAGTCATGATAACGGCACTGTATTGGTCCATCAACAACAGCCAGGGTAACGGCTCTGTGTATTGGTCCTTCAACAGCCATGATAATGGCTCTGTATTGGCCCATCAACAACTATGATAACGGCCCTGTATTGGTCCTTCAACAACCAGGATAACGGCTCTGTATTGGTCCTTTAACAGTCATGATAACGTAACGGCCCTGTATAGGTCCTAAAACCGTCACGATAACAGCTCTGTATTTGTTCCTTGAACAATCATGATAACGGCTCTGTATTGGTTCTTCAACAGTCATGATAGCGGCTCTGTATTGGTCCTTCAACATTCAGGATAACGGCTCGGTATTGGTCCTTCAACATTCATGATAACGGCTCTGTATTGGTCCTTCAACAGTCATGATAACGGCCCTGTATTGGTCCTTAAACAGCAGCAAGGAAAACGGCTCTGTAATTGGTCCTTAAACAGCCAGGATAAGGGCCCTGTATTGGTCCATCAACAGCCAGGATCACGGCTCTGTATTGGTCCTTCAACAGCCAGGATAACGGTCCTGTATTGGCCCCTCAACAGCCAGGATAACGGCTCTGTATTGGTCCTTCAACAGCCAGGATAACGGCTCTCTATTGGCCTTAAACAGTCATGATAATGGCTTTGTATTGGTCCTTCCCACAGCCAGGATAACCGTCCTGTATAGGTCCTTCACAGTTATGATAACAGCTCTGTATTGGTCCTTCAACAGCTATGATAATAGCCCTGTATTGGTCCTTCAACAGCCAGGATAACCGTCCTGTATAGGTCCTTCAACAGTTATGATAACGGCTCTGTATTGGTCCTTCAACAGCTATGATAACGGCCCTGTATTGGTCCTTCAACAGCCAGGATAACCGTCCTGTATTGGCCCTTCAACAGTTATGATAACGGCTCTGGTATTGGTTCTTCAACAGTTTATGATAATGGCTCTGTATTGGTCCTTCAACAGGCAGGATAACGGTCCTGTATTGTCCTTAAACAGCAATGATAATGTACGGCCTGTATTGATCCTTCAACAGTTATGATAACGGCTCTGGAATTGGTCCTTCAACAGCCAGGATAACGGTCCTGTATTGGTCCTTAAACAACAATGATAACGTACGGCCCTGTATTGTTCTTCAACAGTTATGATAACGGCTCTTGTATTGGTCCTTAAAACTGTCATGGATAACGGCTCTGTATTGGTCCTTCAGCAGCCAGGATAACGGCCCTGTATTGGCCCTTCAACAGCCAGGAGGATAACGGCCCTGTATTGGTCCATCAAGAGCCAGGATAACGGCCCTGTATTTGCCCTTCAACAGCCAGGATAAAGGCTATGTAGTGGTCCTTCAACAGCCAGGATAACGGCCCTGTATTGTCCTTCAATAGTCATGATACAGGCTCTGATATTGGTCCATCAACAGTGATGATAACGGCTCTGTATTGGTCCTTAAACAGCCATGATAACGGCCCTGTATTGGGTCCATCATCAGCCAGGATAACGGAGTTGTATTGGTCATTCAACACAGCCAAAATGACCACTCTGTATTGGTTGTTCAACAGCCAGGATAACGGCTCTGTATTGGTCCATCAACAGTCAGAATAAGGGTTCTGTATTGGTCCTTCAACAGCCAAGATAACCTCTCTGTATTGGGTCTTAAACAGTCATGATAACGGCCCTGTATTGGTCCATCAACAGCCAGTATAACAACCCTGTATTGGTCCTTTAACAGCCAAGATAACCTCTCTGTATTGGTCCTTCAACAGTCATGATAACGGCCCTGAATTGGTCCTTCAACAGCCAAGATAAACCGCTCTGTATTGCTCCTTAAACAGCAATGATAACGGCCCTGTATTGGTCCATCAACAGCCAGGATAACGGCCCTGTATTTGGTCCTTCAACAGTCATGATATTGGGCCCTGTACTGGTCCTTCAACAGCCATGATAACGGCCCTGTATTGGTCCTTTAACGGTCCTGATAAACGGCCCTCTATCGGTCCAAGATCTAAAGTGTCTGTAGCGAAGAAAGTGGCCTGCATTGTGCCGCTGTGCAACTGATTGCTGGTTTCCAAAATTACATACAAAAACCACAAAGCATACGTTGTCCTAAGGCAAAAAAAAGTTTGTCTCTCCTACCTGACTGACCCTAAATTTAGCTATCAACCCTAAAACTTCTTTCTTTGTTTTGCTTCTGAAAACAAATGACATGAAAATAACGCATAAAGAGGAAAAAGTGTGGTCAAGGGCAAATGAATCAGATGACAAAATTTCGCAAGCGGAGATTCATGTAGAGAAAAGCGTTTGGGACAAAAGAGCGTGAAAAGTGTAAACAGCGCCAAAGGAGTGCCAAAATAAGTTTTGTGCAGAACGGTTTTCCGTGTTTCTGTCATACTTTAGTAAGAAACAGGTTTGCAGGTAATTTTGTGCATGGACTTATTTCACAGCGTGCTATTATCCGGCAAAATATATCTACACTTCTTGCATTGCGCATCGAGAGTCAATAAACGGCGGAGCTAGAAGACACATAAATATGCCTCCCTGAGAATCAAATAGCAGGCGAGAGCTGAAAAGGTCTGCTAAAAATTGCTGTACATAACCCCCCCCCAAACCCCGCGGCCCCTTGGTTTCACGTCAAATGAATGTTTTACCTCTAAAAGTGTGGAGTGTACTATTGAAGACAGAACGTAACAGTGAGCACAAAGCGGTCAGGGGAGTGTCATGGCTGACTGACTTTGTGCACCAGGGCAATAGTCAACGGAGCAGTACGACAACCGGAACTGTGGGTGGTTCGTGTGGTGTATGTCTGAAAGAAAACAGCTTCCAACTTGTCATCACTCTCTCAATTGTAGGGGCCTCTTTGAATGGACATTCCACTTCCAAACAGTGGTATGGGACATATGCCCCAAGCGTCCTTTTTGTTTATAAGCAAGCAATTTGTACAAAAAAAAAAAAAAAGTGGAAGAAATCCACCGTTCTGTACCTTTATTTAGCAACGTTTTTTCTTCTTGACCTAATTGATCTTTCAGTCTTGAAAGACGTGACAGGTGACGGAAATGACGTGTGGATGAAAAATGAAGGCATGTCAGCTTTGATTGTGTGGACTTGTGACATCATTCACTGACATCATTCACCTTCAGGACCTCTGACGCCATTCACCTTTCTTCAGGGCTCTGGCGTCATTTACCTTCCAACAGGGCTGGACGCTTCAGTCCCCTGACCAGCAAACAGACGCCCCTTTCTCGCAGTGATCTTATTGACTGATTTTGCCTGGCAGGCACAGCAAATGCTTAACATGTATCAGGACCAGTGAATCCCACCAGCCAACAGACTTGGCCATTAAGAAGGAGATAGCTTGTTTTCAACACACTTTTCCTTTTTGTGTTTCCGTAAGAGACTTTCCGCAGTAAAGACGACGAAAAAAAAAATTAGACCACTTTTCAATAAGCGACTTTGTGTAAACTTTCCGCATTAAAGAACGAAAAAAAAAAACATAGAATCAAAAAAGCTTTGTGAAAAAAGAATTTTGAACATATAAAGAAAGCATCAATAAGCGCTTTGTGCCAACTTTGGAATCATTGAAAGTGGGCACAGGAAGGGAATTTACTCTGGAAATGTAGGCCTGAACGCTGTTCATTTCTAAAACAAGCAGTGTCGGTCATCAATACTTAAACTGTAGGCCTGAGTGATGTTCATTTCTAAAACAAGCAGTGTCAGTCATCAATACTGAAAACTGGCGATGGCAGTGATGTGACATACGGTGCACCACAACATGCAGAGCAAAGGGCAGTCACTCCGGTCACCTGTCTATTCTCTCTCCTTTCTAACCACCCTGGCTCGCCGGCAACGATCTCAGCTCAGTGACTTGAACTTTGGCTGGTGCATGCAGTCTGCCAGGCAAGAACAGGCCTGGTACTGAACGGAATGCGGTCAGAAGACACCGAACTATGACAGCTGCCTTGGGTCAATAAAACAATGCTGTAAGACTAGTTTCGGTTAGCTGTGCTACCCGTGACAACACGCCAGAATCGCCCATTGTAGGAACAACTACATCCTCATATCGCGTTGAGCACTGTAGCCGACGCCACGAAAAGTACTGGAGGTCCAGTGGCGTACTCCATAAACACGACTGTCTTCAAGGTGTACGCCTGCTCCACAAACCTCCAGCCCAGGTGCAGAACACAGCCTTCAAGCTACAAAGACTGCCCACTCCTGCTGAAAACACTATGACAGAGAAGTAGCATGGAGTACAGAAGGACAACTTTTTGCAGGTGCAGAAATCTGCCCTGAGTGCGTCCATCGAGTTTATCTATCTATCTATCTATCTATCTATCTATCTATCTATCTATCTATCTATCTATATATAAAACACATAAACAGCAACAACAACAAAAAAAAAGAAGAAAAATTGGCTGGCTGACAGGAGATTATCAACAATACTGGCTGACAGGAGATTCAACATCACTGGCTGACATGAAATTATCAACATCACTGGCTGATAGGAGATTTATCAACATCACTGGCTGACAGGAGATTATCAACATTACTGGCTGACAGGAGATTACCAACATCACAGGCTGGCTGACAGGAGATTATCAACATCACTGGATGACAGGAGATTATCAACATCACTGGCTGACAGGGAGATTATCAACATCACTGGCTGACAGGAGATTACCAACATCACTGGCTGACAGGATATTATCAACATCACTGGATGACAGGAGATTACCAACATCACAGGCTGGCTGACAGGAGATTATCAACATCACTGGATGACAGGAGATTACCAACATCACTGGCTGACAGGAGATTATCAACATCACTGGATGACAGGAGAGATTACCAACATCACTGGCTGACAGGGGATTATCAACATCACTGGCTGACTGACAGGAGATTATCAACATCACTGGATGACAGGAGATTACCAACATCACTGGCTGGCTGACAGGAGATTATCAACATCACTGGCTGACAGGGGATTACCAACATCACTGGCTGACTGACAGGAGATTATCAACATCACTGGATGACAGGAGATTACCAACATCACTGGCTGGCTGACAGGAGATTATCAACATCACTGGATGACAGGAGATTATCAACATCACTGGCTGACAGGAGATTATCAAACATCACTGGATGACAGGAGATTACCAACATCACAGGCTGGCTGACAGGAGATTATCAACATCACTGGATGACAGAGATTATTATCAACATCACTGGCTGACAGGAGATTATCAACATCACTGGATGACAGGAGATTACCAACATCACAGGCTGGCTGACAGGAGATTATCAACATCACTGGATGACAGGAGATTATCAACATCACTGGCTGACAGGGGATTATCAACATCACTGGCTGACTGACAGGAGATTATCAACATCACTGGCTGACAGGTGATCATCAATATCACTGGATGACAGATTATCAATATCACTGGCTGACAGGAGATTATCAACATCACTGGCCGGCTGACAGGAGATTATCAACATCACTGGCTGGCAGGTGATTATCAATATCACTGGCCAGCTGACAGGAGATTATCAACATCACTGGCTGGCTGACAGGAGATTATCAACATCACTGACTGGCTGACAGGAGATTATCAACATCACAGGCTGGCTGACAGGAGATTATCAACATCACAGGCTGGCTGACAGGAGATTATCAACATCACTGGATGACAGGAGATTTTCAACATCACTGGCTGACAGGACATTATCAACATCACTGGCTGACAGGAGATTATCAACATCACAGGCTGGCTAACAGGAGATTATCAACATCACTGGCTGACAGGAGATTATCAACATCACTGGCTGACAGGGGATTATCAACATCACTGGCTGGCTGACAGGAGATTATCAACATCACTGGCTGACAGGAGATTATCAACATCACTGGCTGACAGGAGATTATCAATATCACTGGATGACAGGAGATTATCAACATCACTGGCTGGCTGACAGGAGATTATCAACATCACTGGCTGACAGGAGATTATCAACATCACTGGATGACAGGAGATTACCAACATCACTGGCTGACAGGAGATTATCAACATCACTGGCTGACAGGAGATTATCAATATCACTGGATGACAGGAGATTATCAATATCACTGGATGACAGGAGATTATCAACATCACTGGATGACAGGAGATTATCAATATCACTGGCTGGCTGACAGGAGATTATCAATATCACTGGCTGACAGGAGATTATCAATATCACTGGCTGGCTGACAGGAGATTATCAATATCACTGGATGACAGGAGATTATCAACATCACTGGATGACAGGAGATTATCAACATCACTGGCTGGCTGACAGGAGATTATCAACATCACTGGCTGGCTGACAGGAGATTATCAACAAAAGAGAATGGCAAGTAAAGAAACAAACTTAATTTGAATTAATTATGGAACAAGGTGGTAGGGAATATAATAAAAGGGACGGGGGGAGAGGGGGAGCAAGGTATTTGTGAAAAACCTGCTTCAGTAGCATGCAATCAGACGTAAATTCTTCTACTAGCTTTGCTTAAAAACAACAAAAACCACAATACACAAAATAAATAGAAGCAAAGACACACACACACACACACACACACACACACACACACACACACACCACCACCACCACCACCACCACCACCACCACACCAACACACACACACACACACACACACACACACACACACACACACACACACACACATACACACAAATGTACGCAATGGTGTATACCTACACGCATATATGCAGAACTGCTCTCGCGCGCGCGCGCGCGCGCGCGCGCGCACAAACACACACACACACACACACACACACACACACACACACACACACACACACACACACACACACACACACACACACACATGCGCGTGCGTACGCACACACATACACACATACACGCCCGCATGCACGCATGCACGCACGCCCGCGCTCGCGCGCACACGCGCGCACACACACACACACA
>JADBJO010003785.1:185000-190000 GCA_016801955.1 Conus betulinus
CTGTGTCCACCTCTGTCACAGCAGTCCTCACCCCACGGAGCCGTGTGAACTTTTCCACGCCCCTTCATCTTGCCCCCCCCCCCCCCCCCCCCCTTCTTCTCTCACATGTTACAGCCCGCCAGTTGAAATACTGGTATAGCACGCCGTATGCCCCACCTGCCCAAACCAATGCGTGGGGAAGGCATGTAACGGGGATGGGAATAAGGGGCCCTTCTCCACACCCCATAGAGATGCCCTTTCCTTTGAACCATAGCGTCCCGTCCACCATGAAGGTCGGATTCGTTGAAGCAATAAACATAAAACCTTATCTCTGTATTTGACTCTTAAACAACATTCAGATGCGTGTGCGTGTGTGTGTGTGTGTGTGTGTGTGTGTGTGTGTGTGTGTGTGTGTGTGTGTGTGTGTTTCAGTTTGGCGAAATGCATTTTGATCCTCTACGTAAAGAAAACAGCTGGGAAAAAATCATGGCTCAAGGTGGTATGAAAGTTCTTCCTGCTGAAAAGTATTTCTGGCATATTAGACGACGTAACTGTTGAAAGTATTTCTGGCATATTGCACAACGTAACTGTTGAAAGTATTTCTGGCATATTGCACAACGTAACTGTTGAAAGTATTTCTGGCATATTGCACAACATAACTGTTGAAAGTATTTAACGTAACTGTTGAAAGTATTTCTGGTATATTGCACAACGTAACCGTTGAAAGTATTTCTGGCATATTGCACAATGTGCATGCTGAAAGTATTTCTGGCATATTGCACAACGTGCATGCTGAAAGTATTTCTGGCATATTGCACAACGTGCATGCTGAAAGTATTTCTGGCATATTGCACAACGTGCATGCTGAAAGTATTTCTGGCATATTGCACAACGTGCAGGCTGAAGTATTTCTGGCATATTGCACAACGTGCATGCTGAAAGTATTTCTGGGACATTGCAGAAGGAAGCAGCGATGTGGGCCACCAAGTGAGAGGTGGGGGAGGGGGGGGGGGGGGGGCACAGTGCCTGCGGTGGCCATCCACTGTGTTACGTAGAGTGCAGGATGCCCGACCTCAAAGGTTCTTTCTCTACCCAGAACCCCATAAATGGCGTCCTTTCAAAGAGGACAGCAGAAAACGAGTTTTATGATGGCTAAAAACAAACAAACAAGCAAAACAAAACAAAACAAAACAAAAAAAAAACTGATGATGGTGAAGAGACAAAGTCGATTGTTGATGGTGAAGAGATAAAGTCGGTTGGTGATGGTAAAAAGACAAAGCCATGATGGTAAAAGACAAAAGCTCACGGTTCCGTGAGGAGATGTGCTAAATAGTCCATATAATAATAATAATAATAATAATGAATACTTATATAGCGCCTATTCTCGGCTAGAGACCAAGCTCTAAGCGCTTTATAATCAACACTCGTTTACACAACGGGCTGCCTACCTGGGGGTAGTGCCGACTGAAGAGCTGCCAGCTGGCGCTTCATTCAGTCGTTTCCCGTGTCATCCAGTCAATATCGTTCAATATCGTTCACTCAAGTTCCTTACTTCCTTCATTCTTTCCATTTCTCACGCAAGGTGCATGTTATGTGTAACGTGTCATCCATGCCAACGGCCAAACTGGCCTTCTCTTCCGAAAGAAGGCCAGTTTGGCCGTTGGTATGGATGACACGTTACACACATAGCATGCACACTTTCCCACTGCTACATGTCAGCCCATAGCTACATGTCACCTCACAGCTACATAGCTACATGTCAGCCCATAGCTACATGTCAACTCACAGCTACATAGCTACATGTCAGCCCATAGCTACATGTCAACTCACAGCTACATGTTAGCCCATAGGTACATGTCAGCCCATACCTACATGAGAGCCCATAGCGACATAGCTACATGTCGGCCCATACCTACATGTCAGCCCATAGTTACATGTCAGCCCATACCTACATGAGAGCCCATAGCGACATAGCTACATGTCGGCCCATAGCTACATGTCAGTCCATAGCTACATGTCAGCTCAAAGCTACATGTCAGCCCATAGCTACATGACAGCCCATAGCTACATGACAGCCCAAAGCTACATGTTAGCCCATAGCTACATGTCAGCCCATAGCTCCATGTCAGCCCATAGCTACATGTCAGCCCATAGCTACATGTCAGCCCATAGCTACATAGCTCCAAGTCAGCCGATACCTACATGTCAGCCTATAGCTACATAACTACATGTCAGCCCATAGCTCCATGTCAGCCCATACCTACATGTCAGCCTATAGCTACATAGCTACATGTCAGCCCATAGCTACATGTCAACCCATAGCTACATAGCTACATGTCAGCCCATAGCTACATAGCTATATGTTAGTCCATAGCTACATAGCTATATGTCAGCCCCATAGCTACATGTCAGCCCATAGCTACATGTCTGCCCATAGCCACAGCCTTCTGCAGTTAGTTACGCCGCACTGTTTCATGTTTGATGTTGGAACACTAGCGCTGAGTATGGCCCCATCACAGAATCAGGGACACAAAGCTAGGAGAAAACGACTTTTCTCATCAAATGCCGTCATGTCTGTGTCCGTCTCCACATGTCTCTGCTTTCACCGCACCGCGTCAGTTTCTGCCTGGTCAGGCAGGTCAGCCCTGCTGGCTCTCGCTGTCGGCCGGGCTATAAAGTGTGATTCAGCCTCAGTTCTGTGCAGTTAAAGGTAAGGTGTGCACAGAAGGGGTTTGATTCTGTGCTGTTCAAAGTAAGGTGTGCAGGGAAGGGGCCTGATTCTGTGAGGTTAAAGGTGAGATGTGCACAGAAGGGGCCTGATTCTGTGAGGTTAAAGGTGAGATGTCACAGAAGGGGCCTGATTCTGTGTAGTTAAAGGTAACGTATGCACAGGAGATAATTTTCACAAAGAACGGCCGAGCACATTTGGAGGTATTCCATAAAGAAGAAAAGACCATTATGGGCCGCTGCCGCCGTTAGTAACGGCTACAACGGTAAACTAGAATATCGGGCATTATTCGTGACCCATAACGAACATACCTACAAGTTTTCAGAAAGATCGGCCAAGTACTTTCTGAGATATTCCATAAAGAAGGAAAACCGTTACAGGCCGTTACAGCTGTTAATAACGGCGATAACGGGGTAAACTAAAACAATCGGGTATCATCCGTAATCCATACTAAACATACCTGCTAATTTAACAAAGATCGGCCAAATATTTTCCGAGATATTCCATAAAAAAAAAGAAAAGCCGTCACAGACCGTTACAGCCGTTTGTAACAGCTATAACGGTAAACTGAAACATCCGGCATCATCCGGCGAAGTACTTTCTCAGATACTCCATGAAGAAGAAAAACCGTAACAGGCCGTCACAGCCGTTAGTAACGGCTATAACGGGGTAAACTAAAGCATCGGGCATTATTCGCAACCCGTAATGAACATACCTGCTAATTTTCGCAAAGACCGGCGGAGTACATTCGGAGATGTTCGATAAAGAAGGAAAACCGTTACAGGCCGTTACAGCCGTTAGTAACGGTTATAGCGGGGTAAACTAAAACATCGGGCATCATCCGTGACCCATAATGAACACACGTGCTAATTTTCACAAAGATCGGCCAAGTACTTTCTGAGATATTCCACAAAAAAAAACAAAAACCGTTACAGGCCGTTACGGCTGTTAGTAACGGATATAATGGTAAACTAAAATATCGGGCATTATTCGTGACCCATAATGAACATACCTACAAATTTTCTGTAAGATCGGCCAAGTAGTTTTTGAGAGATATCCATAATAAAAAAAAAACCGTAAACAGGCTGTTACAGCCGTTAGTAATGGCTATAATGGGGTAAACTAAAACATCGGACATCATCCGTGACCGTGACATCGGGCATTATTCGCAACCCGTAATGAACATACCTGCTAATTTTAACAAAGAGTTCTTTGATGCTGGCTAATGAAGATGACGTTGATGAAGATGATGGCCTGGGAATTGGAGACTTATATCGTGGTGGCTGATGAGGATAAGGATAATGAAAATGATGGCCTTGAGGTCCATTTGAGTCTGAGACGGCATAAAAAAATCGTACTCTACGCCCCCTCCCCTCCCCCACCCCCCCACTTTATATTCCGGCGTAAACCAGGTCTAGGAGATACAGACACCTGCAATGTTGGTCAAGAAATGTTGCGCAACACTCTCAGAGACACATCCATTAAGTGGATGAAACTCTACTGTGAGGTCTCGGTCTTCCCATTGGAACCCACAGCAAACTGTACTGTGTGGTCCCGGTTTATCCATTGGAACCCACAGTAAACTGTACTGTGTAGTCCCAGTCTGTCCATTGGAACCCACAGCAAACTGTACAGTGTGGTCCCATTCTATCCATTGGAACCCACAGCAAACTGTACTGTGTGATCCCAGTCTATCCGTTGGAACCCACAGCAAACTGTACTGTGTGATCCCAGTCTATCCGTTGGAACCCACAGCAAACTCAACTCCGAGTAGGGTAGGGTCATAGACCAAAAACTCCCACAAATAGGAAAGGCTCTGGTAGTCATAGACCGAAAACTCCAACAAATAGGAAAGCTCTAATGGTCATAGACCGAAAACTCCCACATAGGAAAAGCTCTAATGGTCATAGATCGAAAACTCCCACAAACAGGAAAGGCTCCGATGGCCATAGACCGAAAACTCCCACAAATAGGAAAGGCTCTGACGGTCATAGACCGAAATCTCCCACAAATAGGAAAGGCTCTGATGGGAATCGAAACTCACGACCTCGCAGCTCGGAATCCGCGACGCCAACCATTGCGCCATGACAGCCGGTAATCATAACAGACGTAAACGTATTGTGTGGTGCTCATAGGAGACAACACCATTTGTAAATGTCTAAACTTCACACAGTACACCAGTAGAAACACGAAGTTTTCATCATCTTCATCTGGCCATAATGTATGCCAGGAAGCACGCTAGTTCTAAATGTCTCAGACTTCACATAGTATACCAGCAGAAATACGAGTTTTT
>JADBJO010003785.1:195000-210000 GCA_016801955.1 Conus betulinus
TTCCCCCCCAACCCCAACTCTGCGCCTTGTTTCCTCCCCCAACTCCCAACCCCCCCCCCCCCCAGCTGTTACTTCTGCACATTATGCCTCCCCTGTCCCATTAGTAGGTTTCTCGCGCCCTGACCCGGTTTTTAGACCCCCCTCCATTAAAACTTAATCTGCCCCTGAACGTTAGTGCTGTATCCGCCTCTGAACTTTATCCGCCCCTGAAGGTTAGTACTGTATCCGCCTCTGAATGTTAGTATTCTATATCCGCCCCTGAATGTTAGTGCTGTATCCTGCCCCTGAAACGTTAGTACTGTATCCGCCCCTGAACGTTTAGTCTGCCCCTTTTGAACGTTAGTACTGTATCCGCCCTGAACGTTAGTACTGTATCCACCCCTGAAACGTTAGTACTGTATCCGCCCCCTGAATGTTAGTGCTGTATCCGCCCCTGAATGTTAGTACTGTATCCGCCCCTGAACTTTATCCGCCCCTGAATGTTAGTACTGTATCCGCCCCTGAATGTTAGTACTGTATCCGCCCCTGAAAGTTAGTACTGTATCCGCCCCTGAACGAAAAGCAAGAATCCTGATGATCATAAACATGGGTAGTATAGTAGTAGTAGTAGTAGTAGTAGTAGTAGTAGTAGTAGTAGTAGACCAATAATAACGATAACAATAGAAGTGATGATGATGATGATGATGATGATGATGATGATGATGATGATGATAACAACAACAAACGATGATGATGATGATGATGATGATGATGATGAGAGAGAGAGAGAGAGAGAGAGAGAGAGAGAGAGAGAGAGAGAGAGAGAGAGAGAGAGAGAGAGAGAGAGATTTGTGCGCACGCGGCTCTCTCTCTCTCTCTCTCTCTCTCTCTCTCTCTCTCTCTCTCTCTCTCTCTCATGCTTTAAAAAGAGAGAAGAAGAAACTGCGAAATCTATTTCAACTGGGTAATATGTTTGTTGTTTAGTATAAAAGGGCAAAATGGGGAAACCGCATAGAGAATACCTGAAAGCAGTTTCCAGTAGGTTTACCCTATGCAGTTACGATATATTTTTGTTTTGTAGTTTCTTTTATGTTTGGTCTGTGTGAGCTCTTTTATCATTTTGTGTCTTTTTGATGCATGTACCTCCCTTTGCATACAGGCCGGTGTCCTTGAGTAAACTTTTTCAGAGTTCAGAGTTCAGAGTTCAGAACTTTCTCTCTCTCTCTCTCTCTCTCTCTCTCTCTCTCTCTCTCTCTCTCTCTCTCTCTCTCTCTCTCTCTGAACAATGTTTCCGATAAACTCCCTAGCGTGGGAGGAGCGGGGCAGAAGGTCACTACCAAAGAAGGGTTAGCTGACTGGCAGTCTCCGCCGCTCCGTGCGTCAGGGGAACAGACTACGGCAGTCTCAGGGGCACAGTCACATCATGGCTATCATCTGAGAACATCGGACTACATGCCTTCAGCACTGAAAACCGAAACTGTTCGTAATTCTTCTTTCGCCTTCTCCTGTCGGTCTCTGTCTCTGACTGTCTGTCTGTCTGTCTGTCTGTCTGTTGCTCTCTCTCTCTCTCTCTCTGTCTCTCTTTCTCTCTCTGTGTGCGTGCGCGCGCGCGCGCGCGCGTGTATGTATGTGTGTGTGTGTGTGTGTGTGTGTGCGTGCGTGCGTGTGTGTGTGTGTGTGTGTGTGTGTGTGTGTGTGTGTGTGTGTGTGTGTGTGTGTGTGTGTGTGTGTGTGTTGCTAAAGGTAGACGTGCCCAACTGACAGAGGAGTGTCTATGAGTGACAGCGAGCAATAGCGATTCCCAATTTACTATTTGGAAGAGACAGACAATATTGCAAACACGAGACGAACTGAAGACATTTGCACGTACAGTATAATTGCACACATTCTCTTTTTCAAGGTCGGCGACAGACGTTGCAGTGGCTGACTGGAGGAGCCGGACTGGAGAATGCTCTAGAGGGGTGAGGCCGTGGTTGTACCTCACGGCACTGAAGGCTGTTTGACATCAGCTCTTCCTGGCGATTCCAAGGGGCACTATCAGGGACTGTCTGCTCCTCCGGCTCCCTGTTTCTGCAGAGATCGACTACAATTTAACATGCATCTGTTTCAGTGTTGTGACTGGCACCGCCCCTGCTTATCTCTCTGTTCTAGTGACCTTGAAGTCACGCTCTCGTTTTCTCCGTTCATCTTGTGACTCATGACTTCGTTCGGCACCACGGCTTCAAGCGGGAGTAACATGGCTTTCTTCCCTTCTCTGTGTGGTCTCCAGCTCTGGAATTATCTTTCATTCACTGTTAGACGTTGTACTTCTGTTCCACCTTTGGAACTCTCTTCTTCCATGAACCATAGACATTGTACTTCTATTACACCTTTGGAACTCTCTTCCATAGAACGTTAGATGTACTTCTGTTACCACACCTTTGGAACTCTCTTCCATGAATGTTAGACGTTGTACTTCTGTTACACCTTTAGAACTCTCTTCCATAGAATGATAGACGTTGTACTTCTGTTACACCTTTGGAACTCTCTTCCATAGAACGTTAGGCGTTGTACCTGTGTTACACCTTTGGAACTCTCTTCCATAGATCGTTAGACATTGTACTTTTGTTACACCTTTGGAACTCTCTTCCATGTTACACCTTTGGAACTCTCTTTACATGTTACACCTTTGGAACTCTCTTCCACAGAACGTTAGACGTTGCACTTCTGCTATACCTTTGGAACTCTCTTCCACAGAACGTCAGACGTTGCACTTCTGTTACACCTTTGGAACTCTCTTCCATAGAACGCTAGACTTTGCACTTCTACTATACCTTTGGAACTCTCTTCCACAGAATGTCAGACGTTGCACTTCTGTTACACCTTTAGAACTCTCTTCCACAGAACGTTAGACGTTGCATTTCTGTTTACACTTTGGAACTCGCTTCCATGGAACGTTAGACGTTGTACTTCCGTTACACCTTCGGAACTCTCTTCCATTCAACACTAGACGTTGTATTTCTGCTACACCTTTGGAACTCTTTTCCATACAACGTTAGTTCACATCTGTTACACCTTTGGAACTCTCTTCCATAGAACGTTAGTTCACATGTTACACCTTTGGAACTTACTTCCATAGAACGTTAGTCCACATCAGTTACACCTTTAGAACTCTCTTCCATAGAACGTTAGTTCAGATGTTACACCTTTGGAACTCTCTTCCATGGAACGTTAGACGTTGTACTTCCGTTATATCTTTGGAACTCTCTTTCATAGATCGTTAGACGTTGTACTTCTGTTACACCTTTGCAATTCTCTTACATTCACCGATAGAGGTTGCACTTCTGTTGCACATTCAGAACAAGCCTTGAAACATCTTTTCACAGATCATTTCCTGGACCAGACTCTTTCCAGGTGTTCTGTACTGTGTGCATGGGACCGTTATTTTTTGTACGGTACTGAATGAATACGGCGTGTGTGTGTGTGTGTGTGTGTGTGTGTGTGTGTGTGTGTGTGTGTGTGTGTGTGTGTGTGTGTGTGTGAGAGAGAGAGAGAGAGAGAGAGAGAGAGAGAGAGAGAGAGAGAGAGAGAGAGAGAGAGAGAGAGAGAGAGAGAGAGAGAGAGAGAGAGAGAGAGAAAGGAGGGAGTAGAGGGTAACCAATAAAAGTGGCAGCAACAACAGCTACTATTACTACTACCACCACTACTACTACTGCTTCTGCTACTATTACTGCTATTGCCGCTGCTGCTGCTGCTGCTGCTACTGTTGCGACTACTACTACTACTGCTACTGTTATCGCTGCTGCTGCTTCTACTACTACTGCTGCTACTACTACTACTGCTACTGTTATTGCTGCTGCTGCTTCTACTACTATTGCTGCTGCTACTACTGCTGCTCCTGCTGCTGCTGCTACTACTACTACTACTGCTACTGTTATCGCTGCTGCTGCTGCTTCTACTACTATTGCTGCTGCTACTACTGCTGCTCCTGCTGCTGCTGCTACTACTACTACTACTGCTACTGTTATTGCTGCTGCTGCTTCTACTACTACTGCTGCTACTGCTGCTGCTGCCGCTACTACTACTGCTACTATTATTGCTGCTGCTGCTTCTACTACTACTACTGCTACTACTACTGCTGCTCCTGCTGCTGCTGCTGCTACTACTACTACTACTACTACTACTACTACTACTACTACTACTACTACTCCACTATCACTACTACTACTACTACTACTACTACTACTACTACTACTACTACGACGACGACGACGACGACGACGACGACGACGACGACGACGACGACGACGACGACTGATAATGAACAATAAATGAAAAATTGATAGATACAGGAAAAATTAGATAAAGGGAACTTAACACTTGAATGAATAAATGAACAAAAACGTTTATGGAGATTAAGAAAATCTAATACAACAATAACACAAAAACGAATAAATGAATAATGAATAAAGAAACAATGAATAAAGAGAGAAAGAAAGAAAGATGGAAAGACAGAAAGAAAGAAAGACTGAAGTCAAAGTGGTAGTAGTACAATTTCAAAGAAAAACTCAGGTAAAGTGATATTTGATATTTCTTCATGTCCTTTGTGATACATTTTTATGCAGTGTACGATACATTGTACAGTGACAGGTGTCTCCATGAAATGTGTATGCTGTAATGAAATATATGATCTACTGCCATGTGACGTGTCATATGCCCTAATGTACTGTACAACAGGTTCAAATTTACGACATTGTGCAATTTGACGTATAAAATGTCTTTATGTGATGTACATTTTGTAATGTGTGCTGCGCTGTAATTTATTGTCATGAATATGTTCGTAATAAAATGCGTAATATGTTCTCAAGCGCAATAAGTTTGTATGTGTTATTATATATTCTGATGTAAGGCACAATAAGTTGATCTGAAATGTATCATCATATATTATGACATAATGCACAGTAAGTTGGTATGATATGTATAATCTGTTATGACGTAATGCACAATCTGTTATGAAATGTATAATATACAGCTACGCATATACATATGCGCACTTATGAACAAACATACACACAGACACACACACACACACACACACACACACACACACACACACACACACACACACACACACACACACACACACACACACACACACACACACACACACACACACACACACACACACACACACACACAGCAGGGATTTCCTGAAAGGTCATATTGACTACATCGTTCCGAGTCTGACGGTGTCAGGAATTCAGAAGTTTTGGGTTAATTTTGCTCGATTCCTCATGGATTGTACACCGGAGGCAGCTACCTCGACGCAGAAAGCGCTGGCTGACATGGAGAGAGATGTGCGGTGACAGGGGTGTGAACATTCCACGGAAACAACATGAACATCGAACTGAACATACAGGTGCCAACGATCTGTCAACACAGCGAGAGGAAAGTACAGAACTGTACAGGTGCTAACGATCGGTATGACACAGCAAGATGAAGGTACACTAAAGGGCACACACACACACACACACACACACACACACACACACACACACACACACACACACACACACACACATATACACAGTTGATCCTGCTGAGGCTCGTAGTATTCCGATGGACGTGGAAGCCGTGGACCCATCTGACCACTCTGTTGAAGTGGGAGGCATCTGATCACTCTGTTGAAGTGGGAGGCATCTGATCACTCTGTTGAAGTGGGAGGCATCTGACCACTCTGTTGAAGTGGGACCCATCTGACCACTCTGTTGAAGTGGGAGGCATCTGACCACTCTGTTGAAGTGGGAGGCATCTGATCACTCTGTTGAAGTGGGAGGCATATGACCACACTGTTGAAGTGGGAGGCATCTGATCACTCTGTTGAAGTGGGAGGCATATGACCACACTGTTGAAGTGGGAGGCATCTGATTACTCTGATGAAGTGGGAGGCAGGCAGACATCTGAGCACTCTGTTGAAGTGGGAGGCATCTGAGCACTCTGTTGAATTGGGAGGCAGGCAAACGGATGTATTAGGGACGGCTGTATGTGGCCATGCTTTGCAGCTGCATCCTATGCACACAACCTGCCGACTGATAGGACTTTGTGCACAAAGTATATGCTTCAACCTGCCGACTGATAGGACTTTGTGCACAAAGTATATGCTTCAACCTGCCGACTGATAGGACTTTTTGTGCACAAAGGAGATGCTTCAACCTGCCGACTGATGGGACTTTGTGCACAAAGTATATGCTTCAACCTGCCGACTGATAGGACTTTGTGCACAAAGGAGATGCTTCTGGTAAATAACACACAGCTAACCTCTGCTTCCATGTGTGCCCACAATCACACGTCGTTCTCTGCCTCGTTTATGACTTCGATTCCTATCCCCTCACACACATGTGTACATTTTAATGCACGCACATACAAGGATAAAAAATGGCACAACCAATGTTAGGTAGGTACTCAAGGTCTGACCAGCGCGTTGGGCTAATGCGTAGGCCAGACATCTGGTAAGTCTTAGCCAAGAGACCCTCTTCTTAAATTATCTTATTTTAGTAATCAATTCATTTATCCATCGCTTTGAATCATGTGCAATGTGGTCTTTAAACTTAGCGGATGTGGTGTAGCGTATATGGACTAGTCCGCATGCAGTGACGTCTCCTTGATGAAACTGAAACTGAAACATTGCTATCTGTCAAACCGAGCTTACCTTTCTTTGTTTCTGTGGGGCAGCATCTTCTGGCCATCTTCATGGCCATATTCTGTGTGGCCATATTCTGTGTTGCCCATTCTGTGTGGCCATATTATATGTGGCCATATTCCACATCAAAGAGCCACGCCAGTCTGGAGTCAACGAGGGTGTGTTCGTTCATGTCTTCAGCTCCTGATGCTGTGTGCGCGTTACGAGCGCAGGAGACATGGGCAAACCTGCAGCATCATTTCTGTGGATGCTGCCTCGCTTGCTTACTGTGCACTGTGCTGTGTGTTTGTGCAAGGCGAATGGAGCGCCGTAGGTAGCATTAGTTTGGTTTGAGTATAAGGCAGGTAACTGTCTCCACTCGTGGGCAAAAATTCTCTTTTTCCTTGCTTTTCACTCTGCACCGCTCACTATGGTATTGAACATAAACTCTAATTTTGTGGGTATTACTTCCATAATACGATGTATGGTAACCTAACACAAGGGAGACGCAGAGCCACACTGTTTTTGTGAAGGCAAACATGGAGTCTGTAGAACATGAGATTTTTTGTTTTTGTTGTTTTCCTCCGAATTCCCCTGTCTTTGTTCATCATCATCATCATCATCATCATCATCATCATCATCATCATCATCATCATCATCATCATCATCTTCTTCTTCTTCTTCTTCTTCTTCTTCTTCTTCTTCTTCTTCTTCTTCTTCTTCTTCTTCTCTCCTCCTCCTCCTCCTCCTCCTTTTTCTGAATCATTCCCTTCTCCTTCTTCGTCGTCTTGGCAATCTTCCTTTCCTTGTTCTGTAACTTCCGTTGTCTTTGAGCCTTGTGCGTGTCTTTGGTGTTGTTCTCGCTCTTGCTCTTTTTTCCTCATTCCTCATCTTGTTCGTGACCCCCATCCCTTCCCCTTCCTCATCCCCAGTTCTTTCTTTCTTTGGGTGAAAGTGCTGGTCGTTCAATTACAATGAAGATTTCAGTACCTGCTATCTTCAATCACACAGGAAGCAGAGAATAGAACAGCGAGTCGACATGTTCACAACCAAGAGAGAGAGAGAGAGAGAGAGAGAGAGAGAGAGAGAGAGAGAGAGAGAGAGAGAGAGAGAGAGCATTTTTGAGACATTTTGAAGACGACTCCCACAAGCAGACAATAACCCTTATCTTTGATCACGTCGTTTCGCTGTGTATTCAAACATCCAAGACATTCCTCCGGAAATGCGGACGCGAAGAGGTTTCTGATGTCCAGATGATGAAGCAGAGAATGCTTTTAAACTGAACATCTCCAGTAAACAACTCACACCGACAGTAAACAATGCAAACCGACATGAATGGGGGTGCACTCAGTCCTGGCAGGGCTTTTGTTGCACGAGGAATGACACTTCGGCTCTGGAAGATGCTCCTGTGGAAGTGGAGCGGGGACTGAAGTGAAGGAGAAGAGCTGGTTCTCACTTCAAGCTGAATCAGAGAACCGAGGAAAGGTCGGCCATTTCAACATGCTTCAAGTCTCTTTCCAGCAGAAAGTGCCTAAAGCAGATGTTAGGATCGTGACAGTCACACTCTCCCAACAACCACCACACTGACTGTACACAGTAGATTTACAGTCACTCTCTCCTAACAACCAACATACTGATTGTACACCGTAGATCGTCACAGTCACTCTCTCCTAACAACCAACACACTGATTGTACACCGTAGATCGTCACAGTCACTCTCTCCTAACAACCAACACACTGTACACAGTAGATCGTTACAGTCACACTCTCCGAACAACCAACACACTGATTGTACACAGTAGATCGTGACAGTCACTCTCTCTCAAACAAGCAACACACTGATTGTACACACTAGATCGTGACAGCCACTCTCTCCCAACAAGCAACACACTGATTGTACACAGTAGATCGTTACAGTCACTCTCTCCAAACAAGCAACACACTGATTGTACACAGTAGATCGTCACAGTCACTCTCTCCTAACAACCAACACACTGATTGTACACAGTAGATCGTCACAGTCACTCTCTCCTAATAACCAACACACTGTACACAGTAGATCGTCACAGTCACTCTCTCCTAACAACCAACACACTGATTGTACACAGTAGATCGTCACAGTCACTCTCTCCTAATAACCCAACACACTGTACACAGTAGATCGTCACAGTCACTCTCTCCCAACAAGCAACACACTGATTGTACACAGTAGATCGTGACAGTAAACTCTCTCCCAACAAGCAACACACTGATTGTACACAGTAGATCGTCACAGTCACTCTCTCCTAACAACCAACACACTGTACACAGTAGATCGTCACAGTCACTCTCTCCCAACAAGCAACACACTGATTGTACACAGTAGATCGTGACAGTAACTCTCTCCCAACAAGCAACACACTGATTGTACACAGTAGATCGTCACAGTCACTCTCTCCTAACAACCAACACACTGTACACAGTAGATCGTGACAGTAACTCTCTCCCAACAAGCAACACACTGATTGTACACAGTAGATCGTCACAGTCACTTTCTCCTAACAACCAACACACTGTACACAGTAGATCGTGACAGTAACTCTCTCCCAACAAGCAACACACTGATTGTACACAGTAGATCGTCACAGTCACTCTCTCTAACAACAACCAACACGCTGATCGTACACAGTAGATCGTTACAGTCACTCTCTCCAAACAAACAACACACTGGTCGTACACAGAAAATGAACATGAAAGTTGCAGAGGCACGGCGTGGCATAGCCACTTAAGGGGCACTGGAAGCTGGAGAATCGTTACATGATATTACCAACCGGAATACAAGGAACATTCTGGAACCCTGATTTTATCTATTTCATGAACATGAAAGTTACAAATGCAAGGCATTACATAGCCAGACAAACAACAAGGACTATTCCAGAAAGTCAGAGCACCATGACGTAGTATACACAATCATATTACACTTCCTAGGAAGGCCAGAACGCATGATGCAGTATAGCCAACTAAAACGCTTGGAACATTCGAGTAATTTAGAATATTATGACGTATACAACCAAATAAAAATATATAAACAGTCTCTAAAAACAATATCTGGAGCTTTTTATACTTTCGCACCAGGCTAGGACGCTGAAGAAACTTCCAGGCTCATGCCGTCTTCTGCTTACACATTACCTGTAACGTGGATCACGTGGAACGTAACACACTGAAAGGAAAACCAACAGTAAAAATACCAGTTCAAAAAGCAAGAAGAAGCAACTTCGACTGTCAGCAATTCCAAATAACTTTTTGCCACAGAAAGGCGTAAAGCACTTCAACACTCAAAGCTGACTTACAACAGTGGCGATTGAATGATTGTACTGTGGAATTGAATCGTTCTTCCCTCGGTCTACTGCCAGATCTGTGACTTGTCATTCCTGCATTCATCTTTCGGGTGAAGTTTCCATCTAGGATGGTCCTAACCCTGCTCACCTTTCCTTGAACTCATCTAGCCATGGTCCTCACTCTGCTCACATTTTCTTGAACTCATCTAGCCATGGTCCTCACACTGCTCACCTTTCCATGAACTCATCTAGCCATGGTCCTCACGCTGCTCACCTTTCCTTGAACTTATCTACCCATGGTCCTCGAATTGCTTACCTTTCATTGTTGAACTCATCTAGCTATGGTCCTCACACACTGCTCACCTTTCATTGTTGAACTCATCTAGCCATGGTCCTCACTCTGCTCAACTTTCCTTGTTGAACTCATCTAGCCATGGTCCTCACACTGCTCACCTTTCATTGGTGAACTCTAGCCATGCTCCTCACACTGCTCACTTTTCATTGGTGACCTCTAGCCATGGTCCTCACACTGCTCACCTTTCATTGGTGAGCTCTAGATATGGTCCTCACACTGCTCACCTTTCATTCCTCTGCTCTAGACATTGTCCTCGCACTGCTCACCTTTCATTGGTGAGCTCTAGACAAGGTCCTCACACTGCTCACCTTTCATTGGTGGTTTTCTAGCCATGGTCCTCACACTGCTCACCTTTCATTGTGAGCTCTAGCCATGGTCCTCACACTGCTCACCTTTCCTTATTGAACTCATCTAGCCATGGTCCGCACACTGTTCATCTTTCATTGAACACATCTAGCCATGGTCCTCACTCTGCTCACCTTTCCTTGTTGAACTCATCTAGCCATGTTCCTAACACTCAAAGCTGACTTAGGACAATGGCAATTGAAAGCTTGTGCTGTGCAGGTGAATCGTTCTTCCCTCGGTCTACTGTCAGATCTGTGACTTGTCATTCCTGCATTCATCTTTCGGATGACGTTTCCATCTAGGATGGTCCTAACCCTGCTCACCTTTCCTTGAACTCATCTAGCCATGGTCCTCACTCTGCTCACCTTTCATTGTTGAACTCATCTAGCCATGGTCCTCACACCACTCACCTTTCCTTGTTGAACTCATCTAGCCATGGTCTTCACTCTACTCACCTTTCATTGTTGAACTCATCTAGCCATCTAAACTGCCATAGTTGAACTCATCACATGGTCCTCACACTGCTCACCTTCAATTGAACTCATCTAGCCATGGTCCTCACACTGTTCACCTTTCCTTCTTGATCTCTAGCCATAGTCCTCACTCTGCTCACCTGTCCATGTTGAACTCATCCAGGCATGGTCCTCACTCTGCTCACCTTTCCTTGTTGAACTCATCTGGCCATGGTCCTCACACTGTTCACCTTTCATTGTTGAACTCATCTAGCCATGGTCCTCACACTGTTCACCTTTCCTTGTTTGACTCATCTAGCCATGGTCCTCACTCTGCTCACCTGTCCATGTTGAACTCATCCAGGCATGGTCCTCACACTGTTCACCTTTCCTTATTGAACTCATCTAGCCATGTTCCTCACACTGCTCACCCTTTCATTGAACTCATATAGCCATGGTCCTCACTCTGCTCACCTTTCCTTTTTGAACTCATCTAACCATGGTCCTAACACTCAAAGCCGATTGACGACAATGACAATTGAATGCTTGTGCTATGCAGGTGAATCGTTCTTCCTTCGGTCTACTGCCAAATCTGTGAGTTGTCATTCCTGCATTCATCTTTCAGATGACGTTTCCATCTAGGATGCTCCTCACACTGCTCAACCTTCATTGTTGAACTCATATAACCATGGTCCTTACACTGCTCACCGTTTATTGTTGACTCATCTAGCCATGGTCCTCACACTGCTAACCTTTCATCGTTTAACTCTAGCCATGGTCCTCACTCTGCTCTCACCTTTCATTGTTGAACTCTAGCAATGGTTCTCACACTGCTCACCTTTCATTGTTGAACTCATCTAGCCATGGTCCTCACACTGCTCATCTTTCATTGTTGAACTCATATAGCCATGGTCCTCACACTGCTCATCTTTCATTGTTGAACTCATATAGCCATGGTCCTCACACTGCTCATCTTTCATTGTTGAACTCATATAGCCATGGTCCTCAAGTTGCTCACCTTCAGTTGAACTCATCTAGCCATGGTCCTCACACTGCTCACCTTTCCTTGTTAAACTCATCTAGCTATGGTCCTCTCTCTGCTCACGTTTCCTTGTTAAACTCATCTAGCTATGGTCCTCTCGCTGCTCACCGTTTCCTTGTTAAACTCATCTCTATGGTCCTCTCGCTGCTATGTTGTCCTCTCGCTGCTCACGTTTCCTTGTTGAACTCTTGGTTTGAGTGGCAAATTGCACTTTAGGTTTCCTCATCCCTCCATCCTCTGCAGTCTTCTTCTATACCCGTTCTCTCTCTCTCTCTCTCTCTCTCTCTCTCTCTCTCTCTCTCTCTCTCTCTCTCTGTCTGTCTGTCTCTCTCTCTCTCTCTCTCTCTCTGTCTCTCTCTGTCTGTCTGTCTGTCTGTCTCTCTCTCTCTCTCTCCTCTGTCTCTCTCTCTCTCTCTCTCTCTCTCTCTCTCTCTCTCTCTCTCCAGACATGTGCAGTCTAAACTGCTTTTCGTGGGCAGTTATGTGTGACGTCGGAAATGGGAGATAATTTACATAGAGTTTGAATCTCTTTTGAACGACAGGCCTGGGCCATCTATGTATTGATGATCCAAAAATGTGTTTGTCTGCAAGCACACACACACACACACACACACACACACACACACACACACACACACACACACACACACACACACACACACACACACACACACACACACACACACACACACAGAGTTTTTGTGCAATGTGTAAATTTTTATGTATACTCTGAGATTCTCTCTCTCTCTCTCTCTCTCTCTCTCTCTCTCTCTCTCTCTCTCTCTCTCTCTCTCTCTCTCTCTCTCATTTTACTTCTTTTTTTTCCGTGTCTTATTTTTTTAGTTCTAGCCACTTTTTGCATGCTTCTTTTCCTGCCTCATCTTATCTTGCATTGTTGACCCTACTCAGGGCGAGGACTGGATGTGAAAAAGCACATCAGTGCGTATCTATATCCTCGTAAATAAAGATTTTTTTGGTCTTGCCTCGTCTTGTCTCTCGAGAAGAGGGTAAATGTTGTGCCAATGCCTTTCCACCTAAGAACAGTCGCTGTGTATCACGCTCAATGGACCGTATGGCACGCCAACATGAGCGAACATCAACCATGGCTGTGTATCACGCTCAGTGGAGCCGTATGGCACGCCAACATGAGCGAACATCAACCATGGCTGTGTATCACGCTCAGTGGAGCCGTATGGCACGCCAACATGAGCGAACATCAACCATGGCTGTGTATCACGCTCAGTGGAGCCGTATGGCACGCCAACATGAGCGAACATCAACCATGGCGACGCCTGCGGAATAAGTATGAAAAGCCCGGATGTGGGACAAGAATGAAGTTCTGGACAGAACACATTGCCAAAGGGAAGACACAACAGCAGAGGACAGACAGGGTGGGCGGGGAGAAAGGAGGCGAGCATGTTGGACAGGAACAGACATGTTGAAGCTTCCGGTAATGGTGCATGTCTGGTAAAAAAGATGGCGGTAAGTTGTGAGCGATTCAGTGTGCGTGGCATTGAGAGGCCAGTGTGCTGGTGCTGGAGAAAATGGCGATGTCCACTGTGGGCGTGGAACTGGGCACCTTGAACTGAGTGCCTCACGCACTGTCTGTCCGTCCACCTCCCCTGTCCCTCCCTTCCCCCCCCGTCAACTCTCTGTCCCTACATCCCCTCTCCTCCCCCCCCCCCCTCTCCCTCCCTCACTCTCTCTCCTTCCTTCTGTGTTTGTCTTTCTGTTTGCATTCCTTCTCTCTCTGTCTCCCTGTCCTCTGTCTGTCTGTTTGTATTCCTTCTCTCTCTCTGTGTCCCTCTCCTCTATCTATCTGTTTGTATTCCTTCTCTCTCTGTCTCTCTGTCCTCTGTCTATCTGTTTGTATTCCTTCTCTCTCTGTCTCTCTGTCCTCTGTCTCTGTCTATCTGTATTCCTTCTCTCTCTGTCTCTCTGTCCTCTGTCTATCTGTTTGTATTCCTTCTCTCTGTCTCTCTATCCTCTGTCTATGTTTGTATTCCTACTCTCTCTCTGTCTCCCTGTCCTCTCTATCTGTATGTATTTTTCTCTCTCTGTCTCCCTGCCCTCTGTCTATATGTATTCCTTCTCTCTCTGTCTCTCTGTCCTCTCCTCTATCTGTTTGTTTATTCCTTCTCTCTCTGTCTCTCTGTCCTCTATCTGTTGGCATACCTTCTCTCTCTATCTCTCTGTCTCTTCCTCTGTCTATCTGTTGGGCATTCCTTCTCTCTCTCTCTCTCTCTCTCTCTCTCTCTCTCTCTCTCTCTCCTCTCTATCTGTTTGTATTCTTTCTCTCTCTGTCCTCTGTCTATCTGTTCGATTCCTTCTCTCTCTGTCCTCTGTCTATCTATATTCCTTTCTCTCTCTCCGTCCTCTGTCTATCTGTTTGTATTCCTTCTCTCTCTGTCTCCTGTCCTCTGTCTATCTGTTGGTATTCCTTCTCTCTCTGTCTCTCTGTCCTCTGTATATCTGTTGGCGTTCCTTCTCTCTCTGTCTCTCTGTCCTCTGTCTATCTGTTTTGTATTCGTTTTCTCTCTATCTTTCTGTCCTCTGTCTATCTGTTTGTATTCCTTCTCGCTGCCTCCCTGTCCTCTGTCCTCTGTCTATCTGTTTGTATTCTTTCTCTCTTTCTCCTCTGTCCTCTGTCTATCTGTTTGTTTTCCTTCTCTCTCTGTCTGTCTGTCTCTCTCTCTGTGCTCTGACTCTGTCTCTGTTTCTGTCTGTCCGTCTGTCTCCCTCCCCCTCCTGTCCCCACCTCCCCAACCCCCCTTCCCTCACTTCAATTTGAATAAACGTCATCCTATTTGCCTTCAGATTGTGTCCGCATTTTTAGAACCTGTGCATCATGT
>JADBJO010003785.1:215000-222500 GCA_016801955.1 Conus betulinus
CATACGCCCTTGATGCCCTCAACTAGGTCCACTCCAGGCACTCCATGCCCTCAACTCCACCACTCCGTCCGCTTCACGCCCTCCACTCCGTCCACTCTATGCCCTCCCACTCCATCCACCACTCCACTCCACTCCACCCCTCCACTCCACGCTCTCCACTCCCTCCACCCCTCCGCCCTCTACTCCGTCACTCAACGCCCTCCACTCCATCCACTCCACGCCCTCCACTCCGTCCACTCCACGCCCTCTACTCCGTCCACTCAACGCCCTCCACCCCGTCCACTCCACACCCTCCTCTCTGTCTACTCCACGCCCTCCACTCCGTCCACTCCACTCCCGCCATTAGGTCCACTCCACTCCCCTCCACTCCGTCCACTCCACTCCCCCTACAATTGGTCCACTCCACGCCCTCTGCTCCGTTCACTCAACGCCCTCCACTCCATCCACTCCACGCCTTCCACTCCGTCCACTCCACGCCCTCTACTACTACTTCCGTCCACTCAATGCCCTCCACTCCGTCCACTCCACACCCTCCTCTCTGTCCACTCCACGCCCTCTCACTCCAGTCACTCCACTCCCGCCAATAGGTCCACTCCACGCCCTCCACTCCGTCCACTCCACCCCCTCCACTCCGTCCACTCCACTCCCTGCAATTGGTCCACTCCACGCCCTCCACCCCGTTCACTCTACGCCCTCCATTCCATCCACTCCACTCCAGCCGATAGGTTCAGTCCACGTCCTCCACTCCGTCCACTCTACGCCCTCCACTCCGTCCACACTCACTCCTTCAAAAGGTCCACTCCACTCCACGTCCACTCCACCCACTCCATTCCCTCCACTCCATTCCCTCTAATAGGTCCACTCCACGCATTCTGTTCTGTCCACTTAACGCCCTCCACTCCGTCCATTCTACGCCCTCCACTAATCCACCCCACACCCTCCTCTCTGCCCCACCACTCCACGCCCTCTTCTCTGTCCACTTCTCTGTCTCCGCACCCTCCTCACTGTCCACTCCACGCCCTCCTCTCTGTCCACTCCACACCCTTCACGCATTCCACACACCATCCACTCTACGCCCTCCACTCCGTCCACTCCATGCCCTCAATTCCGTCCACTCTACTCCAAACATTTATCAACAGATGTCTGCGAAACATTGTGAACACCAGATGGCCAGATGTTAATGCCAACACAGAACTGTGGAACAAAACCAAGCAAGTTTCCAATAGAATTAGAAATCAGAAAACGGAAGTGGGGATGGATTGGTCACACCCTCAGAAAGTCTCTGTCCAACATCACAAGACAAGCCCTTGAATGGAACCCTCAGGGCAAGAGAAGAGTGGGAAGACCAAGAAAGACATCCACTCCATCCACTCGACGCCCTCTCACTTTCTAACCCCTGAACACCAGTGAAACCACCCCTGAACACCGGTAAAATCACCCCTGAACACTGGTGAAATCACCCCCTGAACACCAATGAAATAATAAACTGAACACCAGTGAAATCACCCCCTGAACACCAGTGAAATCACGTCCTGAGCACCAGTGAAATCAGCCCTGAACACCAGTGAAATCAGCCCTGAACACCAGTGAAATCACCCCTGAACACCCATGAAAGAACCCCCTCAGAACCAGTGAAATCACCTCTGAACACAAGTGAAATCGCCTCTGAACACCAGTGAAATCATCCCAGTGAACTCCTCTTAACGCCAGCGAAATCACTCCCTGAACATCAGTGAAAGACTCCCTGAAGCGCCAGTGAAATCACCCCCGACACACCAGTGAAATCACCCCCGAACACCAGTGAAAAATCATCCCTTGAACGCTAGTGAAATCACCCCTGAACACCAGTGAAATCACCCCCGAAACACCAGTGAAATTATCCCTTGAACGCTAGTGAAATCACCCCTGAACACCAGTGAATCACCTCTGAACACCAGTGAAATCACCCCCTGACCATCAGTGAAGTCACCCCTGTACATCAGTGAAATTATCCCCCCCCCCCCACCCCCCCCCCCACACCAGTGATATCAAATCCTGAACACCAGTGAAATCACCCCCTGAACACCAGTAAAATCACCCCTGAACACAGTGAAATCACCCCTGAACGCCAGTGAAATCGCCCCTGAACAACAGTGAAATCACCCCCTGAACACAAGTGAAATCACCCCTGAACACCAGTGAAATCATATCCTGACAACCAGCTAAACCACCCCCTGAATATCAGTGAAGTCACCCCTGAACATCAGTATAATCACCCCCTGAGCACCAGTGAAATCACTCCCAGACCATCAGTGACGTCACCCCTGAACATCAGTGAAATCACCCACCGAACACCAGTGAAATCACCCTCTGACCATCACTGAAGTCACCCCTGAACACCAGTGTAATCACCCATGAACATCTGTGAAATCAACCATGAACACCAGTAAAATCACCCGTGGACACCAGTGAAATCAATCCCTGAACATCGGTGAAATCACCGCCCAAACACTAGTGAAATCATCCCCTGAACACCAGTGAAATCACCCATGAACACCTGTGAAATAACCCATGAACACCAGTGAAATTAGTACCGAACGCCAGTGAAATCAGCCATGAACACCAGTGAAATCACCCATGAACACCATTGAAAGAACCCCTTAAACACCATTGAAATCACCCCTGAAACACCTGTGAAATCACCCCTGAACACCAGTGAAATCACTGAACCCTGAACAGTGAAATCACCCCTGAACACCATTGAAAGAACCCCTTAACACCATTGAAATCAGCCCTGAACACCGGTGAAATCACCCCTGAACACCAGTGAAATCACCCCTGAACACCAGTGAACATTCACCCCTGAACACCATTGAAAGAACCCCTTAAACACCATTGAAATCACCCCTGAACACCGGTGAAATCAGCCCTGAACATCAGTGAAATCATCCCCTGAACAGCAGAGAAATCAGCCCTGAACACCAGTGAAATCACCCCTGAACACCACTGAAAGAACCCCTTAAACACCATTGAAATTACCCCTGAATACCGGTGAAATCAGCCCTGAACATCAGTGAAATCATCCCCTGAACAGCAGAGAAATCAGCCCTGAACACCAGTGAAATCACCCCTGAACACCATTGAAAGAACCCCTTAAACACCATTGAAATCACCCCTGAACACCGGTGAAATCAGCCCTGAACACCAGTGAAATCATCCCCTGAACAGCAGAGAAATCAGCCCTGAACACCAGTGAAATCACCCCTGAACACCATTGAAAGAACCCCTGAAAACACCATTGAAATCACCCCTGAACACCGGTGAAATCAGCCCTGAACACCAGTGAAATGACACCCCTGAACATCAGTGACATGACCCCCTGAACACCAGAGAAATTATAACCTGAACACCAGTGATATCACCCCTGAACATCAGTGAAATCACCCCCCTGAACACCAGTGAAATCAGCCCTGAACACCAGTGAAATCACCCCTGAACACCATTGAAAGAACCCCTTAAACACCAGTGAAATCACCCCTGAACACCTGTGAAATCATCCAAAGGCACTCCCTGAACGCTCGTGAAATCACTTCCTGAACACTAGTGAAGTCACCCCTGAACATCAGTGAAATGACTCCCTGAACGCCAGTGAAATCAGCCCTGAACGCTGAAAATCACCCATCATCATCCCCTGAACACCAAAATCATACCCTGAACACCAGTGAAATCATCCCCTGAACACCGGTGAAATCATCCCCTGAACACTAGTGAAATCATCATCACCCCTGAACATCAGTGAAATCATCCCCTGAACACCAGTGAAATCATCCCCTGAACACCAGTGAAATCACCCCTGAACACAATGAAACCACACCTGAACACCAGTGAAATCACCCCCCCTGAACACCAATGAACACACCACCTGAACACCAGTGAAATCACCCCTGAACACCAATGAAATCACCACACCTGAACACCAGTGAAATCACCCCTGAACACCAATGAAACCACACCTGAACACCAGTGAAATCACCCCTGAACACCAATGAAACCACACCTGAACACCGGTGAAGTCACTCTCTGAACACCAGTAGCCACCCTCTGAACACAAGTGAAATCACCCTCTGAACACCCTTAAAATCACCCCCTGAAAAACCAGTGAAATAACCGCCTGAACACCAGTGAAATCACCCCCTGAAACACCAATGAAATCATCACCTGACGACCAGTGAAATCTACCCCTGAAACACCAGTGAAATCACCCCTAAACACCATTGAAATCAGCCCCTGAACACCGGTCAAATCTCCTCTGAACACCAGTGAATCACCCTCTGAACACCATTGAAATCAGCCCCTGAACACGAGTGGAATCACCACTGAGCACCAATGAAATCCCCCCTGAAACACCAGTAAATCACCTCTGAAAACCAGTGAAATCACTCCCTGAACACCAGTGAAATCACCCCTGAACACCAGTGAAATCACCCCTGAACACCAGTGAAATCACCCCTGAACACCAATGAAATCACCCCTGAACACCAGTGAAATCACTCCTGAACACCAGTGAAATTACCGCTTAACACCAGTGAATCACCCCTGAACCTAAGAGAAATCACCCTGGACACCAGCGAAATCACTCCTGAACACAAGTGAAATCACCCCCTGAAAACCAGCGAAATCATTCGAAGACACCCTGAACACCAGTGAAATCATCCGAAGGCACTCCCTGAACACCAGTGAAATCATCCGAAGGCCACTCCCTGAACACCAGTGAAATCATCCGAAGGCACTCCCTGAACACCAGTGAAATCATCCGAAGGCACTCCCTGAACACCAGTGAAATCATCCGAAGGCACTCCCTGAACACCAGTGAAATCATCCGAAGGCACTCCCTGAACACCAGTGAAATCATCCGAAGGCCACTCCCTGAACACCAGTGAAATCATCCGAAGGCCACTCCCTGAACACCAGTGAAATCATCCGAAGGCCACTCCCTGAACACCAGTGAAATCATCCGAAGGCCACCCTGAACACCAGTGAAATCATCCGAAGGCCCCCCACTCCCTGAACACCAGTGAAATCATCCGAAGGCACTCCCTGAACACCAGTGAAATCATCCGAAGGCCACTCCCTGAACACCAGTGAAATCATCCGAAGGCCACTCCCTGAACACCAGTGAAATCATCCGAAGGCCACTCCCTGAACACCAGTGAAATCATCCGAAGGCCACTCCCCTGAACACCAGTGAAATCATCCGAAGGCACTCCCTGAACACCAGTGAAATCATCCGAAGGCCACTCCCTGAACACCAGTGAAATCATCCGAAGGCCACTCCCTGAACACCAGTGAAATCATCCGAAGGCCACTCCCTGAACACCAGTGAAATCATCCGAAGGCACTCCCTGAACACCAGTGAAATCATCCGAAGGCCACTCCCTGAACACCAGTGAATCATCCGAAGGCACTCCCTGAACACCAGTGAAATCATCCGAAGGCCACTCCCTGAACACCAGTGAAATCATCCGAAGGCCACTCCCTGAACACCAGTGAAATCATCCGAAGGCCACTCCCTGAACACCAGTGAAATCATCCGAAGGCCACTCCCTGAACACCAGTGAAATCATCCGAAGGCCACTCCCTGAACACCAGTGAAATCATCCGAAGGCCACTCCCTGAACACCCAGTGAAATCATCCGAAGGCCACTCCCTGAACACCAGTGAAATCATCCGAAATCACTCCGAAGGCACTCCCTGAACACCAGTGAAATCATCCGAAGGCCACTCCCTGAACACCAGTGAAATCATCCGAAGGCCACTCCCTGAACACCAGGGAAATCATCCGAAGGCCACTCCCTGAACACCAGTGAAATCATCCGAAGGCCACTCCCCTGAACACTAGTGAAATCATCCGAAGGCACTCCCTGAACACCAGGGAAATCATCCGAAGGCCACTCCCTGAACACCAGTGAAATCATCCGAAGGCCACTCCCTGAACACCAGTGAAATCATCCGAAGGCACTCCCTGAACACCAGTGAAATCATCCGAAGGCCACTCCCTGAACACCAGTGAAATCATCCGAAGGCCACTCCTCCCTGAACACCAGTGAAATCATCCGAAGGCCACTCCCTGAACACCAGTGAAATCATCCGAAGGCCACTCCCTGAACAAGCCGAGAAGCTGACTCTTCCCAAGGCGCCTCCTGAACAAGCGGAGAAGGTGAACTCGGAGGCAGGGCCAGGTTTTCTCTTGCGAGTCACCTCACAGCGGCCTGAGTCCATGGCTTCTGTTGAGCTGTTGGCGCCGAGAACGAGACAGAATCATTCAGACTGCACACCGCGGAGGCGGGGAGGGTGCGGGGAGGGTAGGAGAGTGGGGGGTGGGGGGGTGGGGGACGGAATCCGCAGAGAATATGAGCTAACGGGAAGGAAACAAACAAAGGACCACTCTCTGGCATGTAATACAGCAGGCCACATGGAGGCGGAGGATGAGAAGACGGGGTGGAGATGATGGGAAACGTGTGAGCGGAGGAAGTAGGTAACGGGGGAACGGTTCAGGCAAGGGAGTGGGGGATGGGGTGGGGTGGGGTGGGGGTGAGGTGGAGCAGTAACAAGGATTTGGCTTCCCGTGGGAATTCAAAGTTTGTAACTAAACGAAGTTTAGCTGGTCCCTCAGCGTCCCTACCCCGAACAACAAATGTGTTTCACCAAACAAAAAGTCATGCCAACGTCAGTATACTACCCACTGGAGGTGTGTGTGTGTGTGTGTGTGTGTGTGTGTGTGTGTGTGTGTGTGTGTGTGTGTGTGTGTGTGTGTGTGTGTGTCCGAACGCGCATGCGTGCGAACGTGCGTGCGTGCGTACGTGTGTGCGTGTGTGCGAGCGTGCGCGCATGTGTGTGTGTGTTTGTGTGTGTGTGTGTGTGTGTGTGTGTGTGTGTGTGTGTGTGTGTGTGTGTGTGTGTGTAATTTGCACGATAAAAAAGCCACCGGCGTTGACTTTTTTCCTCTTTAAAGTCCAGTTTCAATTGCTCTGTCATTTGACTACAAATTAAGCACACACCCCACCCCCCCCCCCCCCCCCCCCCCCCAAAAAAAAAAAAAAAAAAAAAAAAAAAAAAAAGGGGGGATTGCCAACAAAACCAAACTTGTACTGCATATCAATTCACAGTATGTGTACGACTTGTGCTGGTGAGTGGGTTCTCAGCGTCCAAGTTTGACAAGATAATGAACCTCTAAAGAATGTAAGCACAAGAAAGAGAAAAAAAAAACCCCAAAAAACCTTAATTGCCTCAAAAGGGAATTTACAAAGGAGGCCACAAACTAAACAAAAGTAACACTTAACTGAACTAAAAAAAAAATCAAACAAACCGATAGCAAACACGAGTCTGACAGAATAATAATCAGGCATTGCACACATCATACAGCACACTCAACATCAGCAAACAACGCAATGCACCGTATGATTAATGCCAGCTGACAAAACCCATGTATTCAAAGCGAAAGCAAGGGACAACAGAAGGGTG
>JADBJO010003785.1:227500-228543 GCA_016801955.1 Conus betulinus
ACCAGATACGACAACACCATCATTCTATAGATAAACGACCCACCGTTTGAACACTAGTGACGTCAAAACACACACAAAGACAAACGACCCCACCGTTTGAAAACCTGTGACGACAACACCATCATCTATATTTAGATTAGATACTACTGTCATAATACTAGTGCCAACAAGATACTACTGTCATAATACTAGTGCCAACAAGATACTGCTGTAATAATAACAGTGCGAACAAGATAGTCTTGTCATAATAACGGTGCGAACAAGATAATGCTCTCATAATAACAGTGCCAACAAGATAGTACTGCCATAATACTAGTGCCAACAAGATACTATCGTCATGATACTAGTGCCAACAAGATACTACTGTCATAATAACAGTGCCAACAAGATACTACTGTCATAATACTAGTGTCAATAAGGTACTACTGTCATAACACTAGTGTCAACGAGATACCATCATACCATGCCAACAAGATACTAAAACAGTGCCAACAAGATATACATATAATGTCATAATACCAGTGCCACAAGAAAGATACTACTGTCATAATAATAGTGGCACAACAAAATACTACTGTCATATTACTAGTGCCAACAAGAAACTGCTGTCATACTAACAGTGCCAACAAGATACCACTATTCATGTCATAATACAGTGCCAACAAGATACTACTGTCAGAATACTAGTGCCAACAAGATACAACTGGCATAATAACAGTGCCAACAAGACCACTACTGTCATAATGCTAGTGTCACACAAGATACTAGTGCCAACAAGATACTACTGTTATAGTAACAGTGCCAACAAGATACTACTGTTATAGTAACAGTGCCAACAAGATACTACTGTCATAATACTATTGCCAACAAGATATTACTGTCATAATACTAGTGTCAACAAGACACCACTGTCATAAGACCAGTGCCAACAAGATACTACTGCCATAATACAGTGCCAACAAGACACTGCTGTCATAAAACAATGCCAACAAGATACTACTGTCATAATACTAGTGCCAACAAGCAAACAAGATACTACGGTC
>JADBJO010003786.1:0-5000 GCA_016801955.1 Conus betulinus
ATTCCATCACTCTACGTTGGTGCACCCAACTTCGTCTTCATGTCTGGGTGGCCTATTTCCACTTTCATTCATGGGTCGCTCAGTTGTTGTGTTTGTTGTTGCTGTGTTCCTGGATGGTTTCTTGTTTCTCTGATCTGATGATCGGACTGATCTGTCGGCACTGATCCTGTGCAACCCTGGATGATACCCAGCTGCACACTCCCCATCCCCCACCTCCCCCCTCTCTCTCTCTCCTCTCTTCTTTCCTTTCTTTCTTTCTTTCTTTCTTTCTCTCTCTCAATCTCTCTCTCTTCACCTCCCCAATCATAATACAATAAACAATTAGTAAAATAGAAATGGCAACGGTTTATGTATGTGTTTCAGAATTTTGAAATCGTGTATCAGCCTGAGGATTTATCAATCCTATAATTTAAAAAAAAAATCATACATCCAGTCTAATTTAAATCCCTGGTTCAAATGTGTGTGTGTGTGTGTGTTGTGTGTGTGTGTGTGTGTGTGTGTGTGTGTGTGTGTGTGTGTGTGTGTGTGTGTGGTGTGTGTGTGTGTGTGTGTGTTGTGTTTGTGTGTGTGTGTGTGTGTGTGTGTGTGTGTGTGTGTGTGTGTGTGTGTGTGTGTGTGTGTGTGTGTGTGTGGTGTGTGTGTGTGTGTGTGTGTGGCAGGGGAGGGACGAGTAATGGACTGTATGGTTAAACACATCAATATACCCTGAAGAAGCGCCATGAAGCTACATTACATATATGACAGGGACTAGAATTTTCGCAAGTTTGTCGAGCAGTTGGCCTTGCTTTTACGACCACCAACGGCGAGAATTCGCAAGACGTGGACAGCGAGTCTCGGCACCGGCTTGAATGCTCGACAAAGAAGGCGATACAGGGGTCACATTCGTGAATGTGGGCTTAGGCCGTGTTTAGAATGAAACGCAACGAATCTGTCACTGCACATCATGATGTGATTCAGTTATGGCAATCAGTGGTTGACATTGCCGCTACCCAACCTCTCCTGCAAAAGTACCAATTTAACAGAATCTGGATCCAAATCTAAAAAAAACCGGATTCCATTTGTTTACTGATTTACGTATCTATATATGTATTTATTTATTTATTCATCTATATACTTACTTCATTTATGTACTTGTTTACCTTTTTGACGAGGGGTGGGGGTGGGGCGAGGGGAGGAAAATTACCATCCGACTAGAACTGATTCTCAGGGCTTTTCAATTTTTGTAGTCTCACTGTCATCACCTCATGGCTTAATACCTATCAGCTTCTCGCAGTTAAGAAACTCAGCCTTCTGGAAACAACGCAAGCACAGTATCTACCCCATTTGGCATTTACACAGTCCGTGCTTCTCACTGTAACCCGCAGTGAAAAGATGCTGGGGAGGCAGGGTGTGACTAGAAGCATTACTTCTGAATTACCTCTTCCCTTTTTCCCCTCCCTATGCTCCCATCAATTTCCACCCAGAGAACGAGGCCAGAAAAACAAGGAAGGACAGGAGGGGAAAGGGGGCGGGGGTTGGGGTGGGGATGGGTGGGGTGAGAGACGCCAGTGCCGGGGGCTAGTACGCGAATCAAGGGGGGGTTACATTGATCATTCCATCAATCTTCCTTGGGGAGATCCAACTTCGACTTGGTGTCTGGGTGGCCTATTTCCACTTTCATTCGTGGGTTCCTCAGTTGTGTTTGTTGTTGCTGTGTTCCTGGATGGTTTGTTGTTTCTCTGATCTGGTCTGTCAGCACTGATCCTGTGCAACTCTGGATGATAACCAGCTGCACACTCCCTGGTACCCCCCTTCCCCCCCTCTCTCTCTCTCCTCTCTCTCTCCCTCTCTCTCTCTCTCTCTCTCTCTCTCTCTTCTCCTCATAAAATATTACACTATAAGCAAGAACGTTTTCTGAATTAATTGTATTTTTTTCTTTGTTTGTTTGTTCTTTTCCTTTCTTTCTTTCTTCTTTCGTCTTCTGTGATGATGATGATGATGATGATAATGATAATGATGATTATGACGGTGATGATGATGACCACCATTCTATGTCTATTATCATCACACACACACACACACACACACACACACACACACACACACACACACACACACACACACACACACACTCACACATGCACAGTCACAACGAATCCAAATAGAATATAGATTTCATTTTCCCTGACTGCGCATCTGCTACTAAGCGATACCTCATACGAGGGTAGCACAGGTGTCTTCTCTCCACCTTGAGCTTTTCTTTTCCTTGTTTCTTTCTTCCGTACAGCAAGAGCAAACATCCCCACAGACTCTTCCACTAACATCATCCGGGCATGTTTTCAATTATACGATCCCCTTGTGCTCCATGGTGACTTCAAACAGACCATCCTTCACCTCCCTTCTAACCCCGACCTACCTCTCCGTATCTCCCGCGAACCCCCCCCCCTCCCCCCCCCCTCCCCTACCCTCCTCACCTCAGCTTCCAGCACTTTCAATCCCTCTCTCCATAGCTTTCCTGCTGGTTTCTCTGTACCCTGCCGCATGCCACGCAGATAGCTCCCCCCCCCCCCCCCCCTCCCCCTCCCCCTCTGCCTGCCTGTCTGTCTGCCTCTTTCTCTATCTCTCTTATCTCTCTATCTCCCTCCCTCTCTCTCTCTCTCCCTCCCTCTTTCTTTCCCTCCCTCCCTCTCTCTCCCTCCCTCTCCCCTCTCTCTCTCTCTCTCTTAAAAATACCAAATCATCTTCTTTTACGAACCTCACCTGAGTTTCTTTACCCTCTTTACTGGTGGATCAGTCGTTTTGCCCAGTGGCATGGCACAAACAAATCTTAATATTGTTTCTCGTTTGGGTCTTTGATGTTTCTTTCGTAGACTACTCATAGAAGGATGAGGGGAAGGAAGGGGGGGGGGGGAGGGGGCGAGGAAGGGCACCACTCAATAAAGACAAAGTTAATGGACATCTAAACTGATAGGAAACGAGTTTAGAGTTTAGACATCCGTGTCCTGATATAATTTTGCAATGAGAACATTATTGCTAAGGGTAAAAAATAGGGGGAAGATAACGCATTCCTCTCCACTGCATATGCTGTCATTTTTTCTCAGCTCATCGATCCAACAAACAGTCCTAGAGAGGCAAATATTTCATTTGGAGAACACATCAGAATAACGCGCAGAATGTAAACTGTCTGCATTACAAGCGCTCTTGGCGCATATGGCATTTTCTTTCTCTGATTGAACTGTTAAGCCGACTGATAATACAAAAAAAATTGCTTTGGGTATGCCTGCCAGCGGCATATCTCATGAAAACAGCGGGTCACTCTCACAGAACACGAGCTCCAACACAGATTACCACTCTTGCAGATTTCGGAGTATCGTCCATTGCCACGCTCTAATTCATCTATGTGTGTTTTTACCTCTGCATTTTTGACATCCTATACAGGCTCTGCCTTTCACACAAAAGCCCTCACTTTATATTATGCATATTCTTGTGTTAGATTTGATTAAATCTAGACCCTTTTTATACTTGGGATTATACTTATTTAGTCGATCGTAATGAAGAAAAACTCTCAGGTAATATTAGTCCATGGCATTTGTTTATAACACCCACTGCCATCGAATATTTATTTGAATTACAATAACATTTTTAGGCATGTATGTGTTTTTGGCCATCCATGTCACGCCCTGCTTACAAGTTCCGTCCTCCCCATAACGCCCACCCATCTACATCAGCGCCCCATCCCTTCATGCATATATGCCTGTCCGTTTCACATGCTGCATCCGCTCTACCCATACCCCCTTCTGTTTGCTCACCACATCACACCCTTCATCGGCGTCTCCTCTTATCCAATGCTTCCACCATGTCACGTCCTTCATCCAAGCCCCCTCTGCCCCAAAACGCCCACCATATTACGCCCCTTTATCCATCCCTATGACCCAACACGCCCTTCATGTCACACCTTTTACCCATCCCTTCTGCCCCAATAAAACCCACTCAGGTCACACCCTTCATTAATACCCCTTCTGCCCAATACCCCGCCATGTCACGCTCTCCATTCGCGCACTCTCCGCCCAGTACGACCATTATAATTATCATGCATTTTATTCGCTCTAATACACCCACCCACATCACGCCCTTCATCAGCGCCCCATATGCCCAAAACGCCCATTATGTTACACTGTTCATCAGCGCCCCATATGCCCAAAACGCCCATTATGTTACACTGTTCATCAGCGCCCCATATGCCCAATACGCCCACTATGTTACAATGTTCATCAGCGCCCCATATGCCCAATACGCCCACTATGTTACACTGTTCATCTGCGCCCCCTTTTCCCCCCATGCGCCCACCTTGTCACGCACGCCCTAAATCCATGACACCTCTACTCCGATACGCCCATCCACGTCACGCAATTCATCCACCCCCTCTCCCCTGCATCCATGTCACGTCCGAACATCAGCGTCCCCCACCCTTCCGCTACCACACCCACGTAAGGTACTGAAAAATCCCCCACCCCCCCCCCCCATAGTCCCACACATGTCCCTGCCCTGAAATTGATGCACCTTCCCTCCCTCGTACCCGAATCCCATTCCGCTACTCGTGCACGCCCTGCATCTGCATCTGCGCCCTCTCTGCGCGAGTACGCTCACCTGTGTCATACGTCCTGAATCAGTGTCCCCTCTACCCCAATACGCCCCATTCACCTCACGCCCTTCATCCGCGCCCCTTTACCCTGGTATCCACCTGAATCCATACTTCCTCTGCCCAATGCACCCACCCATATCACACCCTTCATCCACACCCCCTCTGCCCCATTGCCACCCAACCACGTCACACACCCTTCATCCACACTCCCTCTGCTCAATACACCCAACCACGTCACACCATTCATCCACACCCCCTCTGCTCAATACACCCAACCACGTCACGCCCGTCATCCACATCCCCTCTGGCCAATGCTTCCACCCACGTCACACCATTCTACCACAATACGCCCACCTACGTCACATGCTTTATTATCGCC
>JADBJO010003786.1:10000-12500 GCA_016801955.1 Conus betulinus
CGTAATAGGACATTTACGAGTCTTTAGGCGTTTTTTTCTTATCATCTGACTGCGTCATCGGCCTTGTTAGCTGTGGAAGATGTGTTTGCTTTTTTAACACCTGTGGCCTTGGACATTCCTTGGCTGGCGGAGGATCATTTATGTCTAGAACCAAGGAAATGGCACCCTCTGTTGACCCGAGACCAAAGTCGAAAGAGGGGGGGACATCTAAGAGGGAGGATGCTTGGAACCACCGTTTGATGACAGTGTGGGTGATCCTGGTGCTCGAGAGTTCGGGCGGACGTCTGCCGGTGGGGGAATTGTTGGAACATGTCACAAAGGGACAGGAAGTCGGGTCTGAATACGGATCGTGAGGATAAGTGAGGAATAAGTCAATAAAGTGATGCAGCTGAATTAGAATCACTCTCTCTCTCTCTCTCTCTCTCTCTCTCTCTCCCTCTCTCCGTTTCTCTCCACCACCACCCCCCCCCCCTCTCTCTCTCTCTGCCCTGCCGCTTATTATGTGTGTTCGTGCGTTGCTTGTTTGCGAAAGTGTACAAGTGTTTGGGTGGGTGTTTGGGGAGGGGCGTTTTCTGGGTGGGGATTATTAAAGTGGAAGTGTGTACGTTCTTTGATGCTATATCCATTCCCTGAATTGTCAAACTTTTTGTGTGTTCAATTGTTTTGTTTCTTTGTTTTTCTTTTTTTTTTTTGGTCGTTTTTTTTCATTTCTCATTTCGCAAATTATTTTGTCTTTTATTTGTTCCCCTCTTGGGCGAGGGCTGGGTGTAAAACAGCGTGAAATTGCTTATCTATTACCCTCGATAATAAAGAATTTGTCTTTGTTTTTGTTTTGTCTCGTCTCTCTCTCTCTCTCTCTCTCTCTCTCTCTCTCTCTCTCTCTCTCTCTCTCTCTCTCTCTCTCTCTTTCTCCGTGTCCATCCCTCCACCGGTTCTGTCTGTCTGTCTGTCTCCGTCCGTCTGTCTGTCTGTCTGTCTGTCTCTCTCCTCGTCTGTCTGTCTGTCTGTCTGTCCCTTTCTCTATCTCTGTGTGTTGTGTGTGTGTGTGTGTGTGTGTGTGTGTGTGTGTGCGTGCGTGCGTGCGTGCGTGCGTGCGTGCGTGCGTGCGTGCGTGCGTGCGTGCGTGCGTGCGTGCGTGCGTGCGTGCGTGCGTGCGTGTGTGTGTGTGTGTGTGTGTGTGTGCGTGTTTTGTAAGAGCTCATAAGCTTTCCTACTCAATTAAAAGGATTGCTACTACGAGAACTCGTAAGATACCTGAGGGTTTCAAAACTCCAGCAGCCTTTCAGCAATCGACGCCATGCCCTATCTATACAAACAAGGAAGCGGAAGAAGGTGCTCTTTTTTCTTTCAGTTTGAGCTTAACCTGACACTGTATATAAGTATTCGTCTTGTATTATCAGTTCCTGATTGTTGTTCAACTGAGGAAAGTGTTCAGTGTGGTTTGTTTATTTACTTACTGTCTGGTAGCTGAATAATATCGTAAGCGACACTGGGAAGGTGCTCTGCACCTTATTTTTATTCTGTGGAGCAGCATTTCACCCTGCTTGGTTGTTTGTTACTAATCTTCTGACCTCTCTTCTGAGTTCATTCCTCATTGACTGCATTAAGACTTGGGGTGTTAGCACTAACCAAATTCTCTTGACCTACATTCCATTTCGTAGATCAGCGTGCTGACATGTCAGAATTTTTAAGACCTCGCTCAATGCGATATCATACCAACTATTCTCAAACTTGTCAGAACATAGTCACTATTCAATTCCCCTGAACTCGTTTAAAATTTCATTCAACATGAATGATGTTGAACCTCGTAAGAACCCCCTCCCCCTCTTCCTGAACTCACTTTAAATTCTATTTTATATTAATCATACGGAAGCCTGTTAACAATGTAATTATGATTTTACACTCTTGATCTCATTTGAAATAACCTTTTCTATTGACCGTTTAGAAAATTTCAAAGCTTTCACGATTAAAAAAAAAACAAACGCTGCCGTCGGATCGCACGGAACAACCAGTCAAAATGCAGCATGTACCTTCCAGAATGTGGTCACAACCTAATCTTACTGACCTCCCTTCAAACCTCACTATACATGTAAACCATATTTTGACACCCTGTCAGGTTCGAATTTGAAACTCTTCAAACGAGCAGAAAGGGTTCAAATTATGTACAAAATTGGCCTTAATAAATACTTTGTGGAATGAAAAGCGTTTGCATCTGTTTGTTTACATTGCCAAATAACTTATTCTATACCCTATACCTGTTTTACATTTTGTGAAAACGAAAAAAGAGAAACAGACTAAATATGGTTCCCAATTAGTGCGGATTGATCAAAAAGAGGAAGAGAAGAGAAGAAGGAGAAAGCAGGAAGAGCGTGGGGATGGAAAGCGGGTAGAGGATCAGTTAAAATAAAAAGGAAAAAAAAAAAAAACGGATTTCATCGTGAATCAGAGCACTGAGTGACATGAAAAAAATGATTTGAAAAATTATAGCGGAGGCAGTAAT
>JADBJO010003786.1:17500-22500 GCA_016801955.1 Conus betulinus
AATATTCTTTGAAAAAAAAACAAAACGATAAGAAATCTTTTAAGAAAATCTGAGTGCAAGAAAGATATATCAAAACGCCTTATCAGTGAAGAGTACCGCAGAATGGACAGTAAGTGCCTGTTCCAGTGGTTGAGCTCTCACTAAGCCAAGTCACCAGATTACAAGGAAGAGCTTGCATTTTACAAAGTTTATCGAGAAAAAAAAAGGTTTTGCAGACTACAGAAAGACGAACAGACCACAAAATACAGAACAGCGATTAGCAAGAGTACAGAGAAAAAACCCCTCAAATTTTAAAAGAAGGCAAAGTCAAAGACAGTGAAACACACACACACACACACACACACACACACACACACAAGAACTTATTAGCACTGGACTTCTACAAGACAGGGGCACAATTTACATTAAAAGATCCTCAACCCCCCCCCCCCCCCCCCACTCCCCTATGCATTTCCACGAGACAAATTAAAACAAAAAGTATGCGTAGTATTTAAAACTCAAATTACAGAATGGGCCACAGTGGCACAAAAAAAAAAAAAAAAAAAAACGACAGTGAAGAAGCGGAGGAGACCAAAAAAAAGTGCAAAAAGCGAAAGGAAAAGGAGAGTACGAGCACAATCTTGCAAGAAGACTGGAACACGGTTTGTACTAGAATTGATCCACCCGTTCCTCTGCCATGTCGGTGTACAAGTTCAACGCATGCCATGCGATAAACACGTGCTGGTGGGCTAAAATCTAGCGCTGTAAACTTTCGACTGTCGACGGATTTGCAGACAGGAAATTCACGTGCAAAGCACAGAATACAGTACTGACAACATCTCAATAGCAGCGTAAAATACGGGTTTGGCTTCATTGAAAAATGAAACCAGAAACGAAAGGAAAGAATGCCAAATCTGAATAGCCAACAACGAGAAAATGCGATAGGCCGGTTGCAGGCCGGACAGAGTCAAGCGGCTGTTGCCAGACATTTCAATGTGGCCAGAAGCACCATCAGTAGGCTTTGGAACCGGTTTGGAACAACGGGGGTCAACAGCAGATCGACCTCGTTCAGGAAGTCCAAGGTGCACAACCCGAGCCCAAGATCGCTTCATTACGCTCCGCCATGTTCGGGATCGTTTCCGGTCTGCCTCCTCTACAGCCAAGGCCATCCCTGGCCACAGACGTGTAAGCGGGGCAAACCGTACGCAATCGTCTACATGCTGTTGGAATGAGGGTTCGAAGACCTGTCCGAGGACCCGTTATGACTCAGCGTCATCGCCAGGCACGACTTCAGTGGTGCATGCAACATCTTCCCTGGGCTGTTCATCGTGAATGGAGACAGGTTTCATTCAGCGACGAATCACATTTCCTGCTGCAACGCCATGACCGGAGGAGGAGGGTCTGTCGCAGAACGAAACGAATGAACGCTATGCACAGAACTGTGGTGATCAGGCACCTCCCCATGGTGTGGAGGGGTAATGGTATGGGGAGCCATCAATTTCAGTGGCAGAAAAGCCCCCTAGTGGTATGGGGAGCCATCAATTTCAGTGGCAGAGCCCCCTAGTACTAGTCCAGGGACGACTTAATGCTCAGCGCTACATTGCAAAAATCCTCCAGCTTCACGTTCTTCCACTCCTGGCTGCTCCTGGTTTCATATTTATGCATGACAATGCTCGGCCACACTCAGCCCGCTTAACACGACATTTCCTGGCTGCCAACAACGTCAATCTCCTTCCCTGGCCCTTTATGTCACCGGATTTAAACCCAATAGAGCACACTTGGGATGAGTTGGATCGCCGAGTCCGTGCCCGAGTTAATGCCCCTACAAATGAACGAGAGTTGTTCCAGGCTCTTCAGAAGGAGTGGGACACCATTCCACTGCGCGCCATCCGCAGTCTGCTGCGATCCCTGCCCAGGCGACTTCAAGGTGTGATTGCTGCACAGGGAAGACACACACACACGCTACTGACGTTCGAAAGGTGTGAACCGTTCTGTAATGACTTTTTGGCACTATTTTTTTTCAACGCAAAATCAGATAAGCCATCATGTTTCAATCATCTCCACTTTAACGGTGTTTTACACTTACCTGAAAATGTTTTGAAAATAGTAAAGACAGGTGACCATTGCTGCTGTTGCGTTTTCTTTTTTTGAACAGTATAAATGAGCCCTACCCCCACCCCATTTCCACTCCTTCCTTTGGCACGCAGTTTCCTCTGTACACAGTGACTCCTAAGTGAGAGGTGTGCTGCAGATATGCTCACAGGATGACCAAGATGACCGAGGTGAAAATTAAACACATTAAAGGGATGGTCAAGCAAGTTTAGAAAAAGTATCGCACTGAAAACTTGGCTTGGCGAATTAAGACAGGGAGCTGATTACATATGGAAGGACCCCAGTATGAATGGAAAGCACTGGCCGTAGGATTTAGGCCTAAAAGAACGAAGTCTGCACATGTGGATGCCAGAAAGAAGAACGTTGGCCCGTATAGTTTCGGCCTAAAAGAAGCGAGTCTGTAGATGCTGATGTCAGCAGCAGAACGAAGATAAAGAGGCGTGGACAGACTGAAGGGTTCAGAGTGACACCCTGGAGCCTGGTGTTCAAGCGACTTACACAACAGACGAGAGAGAGACTGGAATATATCTTTTAATCAACGAGCGACTGGCGAAAGGGAACAACAGAGACAGGTGCAACAGAAACATGGTAAGAGGATCCGATAATACTGTTCTGGATTTGTATTGAAGCTAGATCCCCAGACTAGAAAAGATTTTCCGTTTTCTGGTGTACATTGGACAAGGGAACGCATAAAAGCCGAAAGAGATTCTTCATTAAGACAGGAACGGAAGCGACCGACTTTTTCTGTGCTCGACGTGGAAGGTGCGACTAATGGAAGCGAAGGGAGTTGTTGAAACCAGTTTCGACAACCAGTATACCCCGACTGCTCACCCATTGAGACAATCTATTTTTGGTCTTTTTGTTCACATTCGAAAGAAGGAACAGATCTTTGAAAGAAGGAAAGAAGAAACGTATTATAGAAAGAAAGAGAGGGAGAAAAAAAAAAAAGGGGGGGGGGGGGGGGGGCAATTGTAAAACTGACGTTGCAGTCAGGAAGGTTATGGCTCTCTTAAGGCGCTGCTTGGTAATGGAAAAAGGAGCTAAAAATACATCGTTCCACACGAGTTTTTGAAGATCATGATCGTTGCTAAGTGTGATAAATATGGGCATGTTATAGGTCCTTCAACATCCCACCCTATTTAGCAAATCCAACAAGGTCAAATGAGGAGAGAACATATACATGGTTCAACAGTTACATATTTTAGTGCAAACGAGGGTTGGGGGGGGGGGGGGGGGGGGGGAGGAGATGGGATGGGGGGGGGGGCGGGTCTGGGGGCGTATGTGGAAAATACAAACCAAAACGAAAGAAACAATAAGATTCGACATCGAGGGGAAAGCAAATAAAGTACAACCTTCAGAGAAAAAAAAAAAGACTGACCGTGCATGAAATCTACACGAAATGATAGCAGATTTGGCAGCAATGAGAAATGCAGAAGCCCCGCCTTCCATCCACTGGTACCCCCAGTTGACCGCCAAGTTTGTTTTTTTTTCGTGAAAGAGTTTTCACACAAAAATATTTCTTTATTTCCGTATGCAGCCACTGCCACAGATGTATGATCCCGAATATCAAATTCAATTAATTACATCAACCGATAAAGAACGAAACAAAGGCACAGGATACTGAAAGCAGACTAGGGAAAAATAACCTAAGCCGCTAATCAAACCATCCAAACCCCAAAAAACAAAGGGAAAGAGAAAGCAATCGTCAGGCCAGTGTTGATATTCATGTTTACTTACGGCAAGACCCATTGGCTGACGCACTCAGCATGACTTAGCTTTATATGTCCTATGATGCCGATCATCCACCTCGTGTAACATGTATTCGTTTACATGACCATTATGTACGTATGCTATTTCTTGTGTCCTCCCTACCACCTTCCCTCCCTCCTCTCTCTCTCTCTCTTTGTGTGTGTGTGGTGTGTGTGTGTGTGTGTGTGTGTGTGTGTGTGTGTGTGTGTGTGTGTGTGTGTGTGTGTGTGTGTGCGTGCGTGCGTGTGTGCGTGCGTGTGTGTGTGTGTGTGTGTGTGTGTGTGTGTGTGTGTGTGTGCGCGTGTGTGCAGGATTGCATGCCTGCATGTGCTTGTGCATGTGTGTGTGTGTGTGTGTGTGTGTGTGTGTGTGTGTGTGTGTGTGCGTGTGTGTGTGCGTGCTTGCGTGCATGCTTGCATGCGTGCGTCTGTGTGTGCGTGCGCGCGTGCATGCATACGTGTGTGTGTGCGCGCGCGTGAGTGTGTGTGTGTGTGTGTGTGTGTGTGTGTGTGTGTGTGTGTGTGTGTGTGTGTGTGTGTGTGTGTGCTGACAGAACTTTCTGTCCTCTGCATGGTGACAGCACTGCGACAAAATGACAGTGACTAAATCAACATCACAGACAGCTGATCTGAGGTTTATATCCCCAGGTATTCTAAGGCTTCTGATGAAGATCAACACCACCGGCAGCAGCCCAGTCACAGTCGGAGTTGAGCGCATTGTAACGAAACGCTTGACAAACCCATCCGATCAGTCCCACTCAAACCCCAAACCCAAGAATAGATTTTGAAATCTATACCCACTCTCCCCTCTCAACCCCCCACCTCCTCTCTTTTCTATCTCTTAAAACAGCGTGAGCCGCCGGGATTAACACGATCTGTTACAAGAGAAAGTTTACCTCACGGGGGCGTGTGACGCGTTTCGTTATTCTCTGTTCACCTCCCTTCCCCTTTTAACCCTCACTCACTCCCAAACGCGGCGCATGACCCCGCAGGAAAATTTATATATATGCTAGATGTAAACGGATATCCTACACCGAAAAGATCAGGGTGCCAGATATGAACGGACACCCTACACCGAAAAATACCATGGTGCCAGACAGGAACGGATATCCCACATCGAAAACAGCACGGTGCCTGGCTGACCCGGCAGTGGAGCACCAA
>JADBJO010003786.1:35000-37500 GCA_016801955.1 Conus betulinus
TCTTCCAGTGTGTGGCGAATAATGACCGTCCGTTTACTACTATATACCTCTTCCCTGACCTACACTACACCGTCAATACTCCAGAATCCACACGCCTTACTTTTCCTGCGGCTATGTTTGTTTGTTCTTTTTTTGTTTTTTGTTTTTTACAAAAGATTAATGTTTGTATGCTAGATTCGTTTAAGATCGTAGTTATATAGGTTTCATTTTAATTGAGGCAGTTCTTGCTGAGAGAGAGAGAGAGAGAGAGAGAGAGAGAGAGAGAGAGAGAGAGATGGAGGGAGGGAAACAGAGACAGAGACAGACAGATTGACAGACAGACACACGCAGAGGAGAGGGGAGGGAGAGAGAGAGAGAGAGAGAGAGAGAGAGAGAGAGAGAGAGAGAGAGAGAGAGAGAGAGAGAGAGATACCCAGGCACACAGTCACATAGACAGATACAAAGACACACTGTCAGACAGATGGAAAGGTAGGTCGATATACGAACTGAGTAGTAAATGACTATGTGTACACAGAACCCTCTTATTCTTCAAATGTTCTGGGAAACGCGTTACTTTTTTCAGGAACCCCCCCCCCCCCCCCCTCCCCTTTGGTTTATCCTTTAAAGGTGTGCCACATGGAATCCAGTCAAACTGTGCTCTCATGTTTTCATACTGAGACTAAAACTTGCTGCCAGAATGCTGACATAAACAAAAACAAAGTTAATCACCAATTTTTTAAGACTATTGTACACATGGTGGTTCCGTAGTTTGTAACCCCCCCGGGGGGGGGGGGGGGGGGGGGGGGGGGGGGTGGGGGGGGGGGGGGGGGGGGGGGGGGGGGGGGGGGGGGGGGGGGGGGGAGGGGGGGGGGGGGGGGGGTGGGGGGGGGTGGGGGGGGGGGTGGGGGGGGGGGGGGGGGGTGGGGGGGGGGGGGGGGGGGGGGGTGGGGTGGGGGGGGGGCGGGGGATGGGGGGGGGGGGGGGGGGGGGGGGGGGGGGGGGGGGGGGGTGGGGGGGGGTGGGTTGGGGGGGGTGGGGGGGGGTGGGGGGGGGTGGGGTGGGGGGGGGGTGTGTGGGGGGGGGGGTGGAGGGGGGGGGGGGGGGGGGGGGGTGGGGGGGGGGGGGTGGGGGGGGGGTGGGGTCGGGGGGGGGGGGGGGGTGGGGTGGTGGGGGGGGGGGGGGGGGGGGGGGGGGGGGGAGGGGGTGGGGTTGGCTTATTGAGGGGGGCCTTTTTATTTGATGAAAAGATGAGGAATTGATTCGGATTTAAAATTTAAAAATAAATTTTAATGAAACACATTACGTCGTGAAACCTTTTTTTTGCGGTGAACGTCCGAACGAAAAAACCGTTTATACTTATAACCCAGATTAATAGCGTAAAACAGAAAAAACGGGTGGTAAAAATACGTGCTTACGACGGATATAAAATAAAGTTTTATACAACCGTGGTTGACGAACGGAAAACCGCGCCGTGACACGGTGTTTTTCTTTCCTTTTTTTTTTGGGGGTGGGGGGGGGGGGGGGGGTTTGGGGGGTGGGGGTCCCTTTTTTTCCCCTTTTTTTTTGTTTTTTTTTTTTTTTGTTTTTTTTTTTGCGTTTGTGTTTTTTCTGTTTAGTTAAGTTAGTAGTAGTGTAGTAATTGGAGTATATATACTACAGGGAGTAAACAGGGAGTAACATGGGTACCATATGTTAAATAAAACTGTACCGTACATACGTTTCTTGTACATCAAGTATCAGTACTTATATCCATACTTTGTACTTCTCCTCCTCTCGCCTCATTAACTAAGCTAACAGTAAAAAAAAGATAACTAACTCTCTACCGTCACTCTAACGCAGGTCATGTGTGGGGGGGGGGTAAAGTATTTATGGAACGAATAAGCTATAACTGTAATACAGCTATTTAGTACTGGTTAACGTAAAGTAGTAGGAGTTAGTACTAACAAAAAATCAAAACCTTAGTACCTTACTAATAATATAAACCTCTATACTAGTTCTGTAACCACCAGAACCACAAAAAACCCAAAAACAACCACAGCAAAAAAAAACATATACCACCGAACCACAACACACCCAAATACACAACCTAAAGAAACCACAACAAAGAACGAACAAAACAAAAATGACACTACCAATATACTTTACAAACATACCACACCAAAAACACACCCCACCACATTCGAGAAAAAATATGGCCCTCTAAACTAATTATTACTACTATAATCAACATACTATACCGCAGGTCCCCCTTCCCCCCCCTTCCCCCGTCCCGTCCTCTCTTTTCCCAACTCTCACTGCCGGTGGAATGATTTCACCCCTGAACAACCACCCCCTTCCAAACTCCCATATTTGAGATTCCACCTTAAATTCACCATTCCACAAAACAGATTAACTGGTCCTAAAACTATCAACACATATTTTTTTATTTATGTAGTGACATATAATTCTGTATTGTGTCAATTTCTTAGAATCGTACAAATCAGTTGCGAGGAAAGACATTGTGACACCTTTGCGGTGCATG
>JADBJO010003786.1:42500-47500 GCA_016801955.1 Conus betulinus
ATATGGCAAAGCTCTCTCTCAGTGGTGTTTGTGATTCTTGTTAAACAATCTGAACCAAACTGCTCTTTGTGTTCACCCTGCCTTTTGTCAGTAAGCCACTCTGTCTGTTAAGATAAGAATTCAATTGATTAATTTGATATCAGGAAAACACAGCAAATGCCTGTGGCTAGGTAAAAACAAAACTGCTACGCTGATTATAAATCATACTGGTGATTTCTTGGAATGATTGTAGTGTATGACTTTAGTCTACACCACATGTGTACTTGGACTAAGCATAGCCCAAGTCAGTGTGATTTAATAGTCCATATGGAAAACAAGGAAGAGTTGTTGTGAACTAAAACTGTACATGGTCTTACTGTCCTCCTACCCTTTGTAAGGCTTAACTTTTTAGCCTTTAAAAAAACAAAAGTGGATGTATAATAGGTTATAGCAGAAAATCCTACTAATAGAGAAAACTTTGCTGGCTGGGTCCTCACAAATCGACCCCTCTCTGAAATAAAGAGGAAAAGGGTAGCAGGTGGTGCACTCGACAAGCCAGCCATTCGATGCTCACCTACAGAATCAAGTTCTCTTTATCGTCGCAGACTGGGATCCTGGTCACGCTGCCTGCAATTACAGCTAAACCCACCAGCTGGTGCTTTCAGCCAGACCCTGGTGACGTACAATTCGCCAAAAAACCAGGCGACACCAGACACAAATTACACCATGGGCATGTGGGGGTCAGTCACTAGCCAGGAGAGATCCAACTATTCTCTCAGGAAGAAAGGAGAAAAGCAAAGGCATACTTTTTGCTTACCATCCTCTGACTCAACACCCATCAGAAGCTAACCCTAATACCCGTACACTCACTTTATTACTGAACAGTGACCAAAAAATAAACCTGTGCTATGGTACCATCTTTCTGTTCTGTTCTGGCTACAAGCACTTGTGCTAGCAAGCAGAGTGGATGTAATAATAACCATATTACATATCAGTTCGTAACGGTTAAACCATATACCCCTGTAATGTGGTATGTATATGCCAACTAACTTGTCTGACCACTAGCACACATACAAGCTTCAGTAAATTATATTTGAGGAAGGGACCCCCGCACCATTCTGGTAGTCTCCAATGCGCACTGACACTCAAGTCTACAGAACAGGTTGACACAAACGAAGCAAAACCATCCCCTACTATGATGTCAAGTAACTACAAACAAGTTGACAGTGGTGAAAGAGACACTCACGTTGTTTCCATTCCGGGCTGTTGTTCAAATCGAATGGTTGAACATTTGTGAACTATCTCTCTCTCCTCTTCTAATTCATTATCTCGAGCTATCGTACTGTGTAATTAAGAGTACAAGCCCTAAGACTATAAAATTTATAGTACAGATGCCAGTCTTTTTTTTTTTTTTTTAAACATTCTGGTCTTGTATGCTCTTTCTTTTCCCTTACCCTTTACTAATACCACACCCCGTAACAACAATAAAAATTTCTTTGATGATCTAGTACCCGAAAAGGGTTTAGCTTCCTTCCACCACGTATTAAGAGAGAGGGGTGTAGGTGCAATGTACTAATAATCCATGGAGAAATTATTCCAATGTTCTTCTTGGCCCCTAGAGGCCCCACCGCCACTCCATAATTCCATCGCGTGTCACAAGAGGGGGGTGGGGGGGGGGGCGGGGGGGGTGGGGGGGTGGGGTGAGGAGGGGGGGGAAGTGTCTACAAGGTCATGAGTGGTTCTTCACAATCGCTAAATCAAGCGTTAGATTCCCAACAAGGTAAGATGTGCAAGGCAAGGGTTAACATATTATACCACAGATTTGTGGCCCCTACATCCTGTGACAGACCCGTGATTTCGTTCCGTCTCCTTCTTCTTCTTCTTCTTCTTCCACAGCACACAATGCTAGATGAATGACAGCACTATTTAGGAAACAGATTGTGTTTTGTACATCTAGGTATGGACAGGTGGTTTTGTATATCAAGCACAGGTGTCTGCACATCTAGATAGATGTGTGCGTGCGACATCTAGGACAGGAGTGTTTTATAATCAGGACAGTTGTGCACATGGTAGGCACAGGTGTGTTCCCATCTAGGACAGTTTTTTTTGCACATAATTGTAGGACTGGTGTGTTGCTGGCACAGTTGTATACAGGTGTGTTTGCACAGTCTTAGGACCAGAGTTTTTTGCATTTGCGCAGCATGTAGGAGGAAACAGGGGGATTGGTGTTGGGGGTTTTGTACAATCTAGGACAGGGTGGTTGGCACATGTTTCGGGCGGTTTGTTTGCACATGTAGGGGTGTTTGCACATTGCACATCTAGGACGGTTTTGTGTGCACATCTATGGCAGTGTGGTTGTCTATCTAATACAGGGTGTGCTTGCTGCACATGTAGGACATGTGTGTATTTGTATATCTTAGGACAGGTTTGTGCTGCGAATCGGAAGGGGACAGACAGGTTGGTTGCACTCTTAAGGACTGTGTGTTGCACATGTAGACAGGTTTGTTTTGCCATCTATGTAGCATTCAGGTGTAGGGGGTGGCACAACCCTAGGACAAGGTGTGGTTGCACATCTATGACAGGGTGGTCCCATCAAGGATGGTTGGGAGATTTGTTTTTAGTGTTGTCCGAAGTCTTTTGGTCACATGGGGGGCATGTCCTTACGGGTGAACAGCTGCAGAGTCTCGACAAGTCCACCAGAGAACGGTAGGGTCTTCCCGGATGCCACTCACATTACCACAAGGGTTTGTACCGTAATGACCTCTTCCCTTATACTCTCACTCAGCTCTACCATCACTGCAGCTCGGCTGCTTCGTATTGGTGTGTGAGGGGACCCCTTGATATCCCGTACGGTCGGGTCGGTTGGGCGTGCCATTTGCCCACCTCATCCCTCCATCTCTTCATTGGCCCTGCTACCCCCTTTGCGGAGGCGTACCGTGTATCTTCGGGGGGGTCATGATGGCGTGCCCTCTTGTCAGGTGTGGTCCGAGTGTGCGGCGTCCGTGGTGGGTGGCTTCCCCTTGTATCTCCTCTCGCCCGCCAGTTCCGCCTCTATCTCACTCCTTTCTTCTGACTATGGGCGGTTTAACTAACTGTTCCCTCTACCCTCTACTTCCTCTTTCTCCCCACTGTCCCTTCCAAGTCTGGCGTTTACCATCTCACGCAAGGCAAGCTCCAGTACAATTATTGCTTGCTTCCTCCTCCTGTAGCTTGTTGGTTTTTGCCTAGGGGATGTTGCTGGGTATGGGGGCGAGGATTGGCACGTGCGGGGAACAGACGGAGGTGCAGGGAGAAACGGATTTCCAAACAGGACAGACAGCCTTGCAGGTCCCACTGAACTTGTGTTCTGTATTTCCTTGGGTCTATGTGGTTGGTCCTCCGGGGCGGGCGTGGTGTTGGGTGGGGTTGGGTGTGGGTGTCCTCGGGGGGGGTGGGGGTCTTTTGTTTTGTTTCCCATTCCTTATGCTCTCTGCAACATCTAGGACAGGTGTGTTGCACATGTGTTGCACAGGTAGGACAGGTGTGTTGCACATCTAGGACAGGTGTATTGCACACCTAGGACAGGTGTGTTGCACATCTAGGACAGGTCGCATCAAGGATAGGTGTGTTATCTCTTGGGCATGTCCTCTGACAGCTGCAGGAAAGCATCCACAGAGAACGTAGGGTCTTCCACTAACATTAATCACAGGGTTTGTACAGTAATGACCTTCCCTTTTACTCTCACCTCAGCTAAACCATCACTACCCCTGATATCCAGTACCCATCCATGTTGGCCCACCTCATTCCCTCCATCTCTTCATTGCCTCTGCTACCCACGTTCCACCTTCTCCCCTTCCTCCGGCTTCCCCTTTATCTCCTCCCCCACATTCCCTCTACTCCTTTCTCCCACTGTCCTTCCAAGCTGCGTTTACTCTCATGGCAAGGCACGCTCCAGTACAATTATTGCTTCCTCTTGCTTGGGGCCGTTGATGTACGATTGGCACGTGCGGGGACAGACGGAGGTAGCAGAGGTAAACGGATGTCCACAGACAGCCGTGCAGGCCCCCGGAACATTGTGTTCTGTATTTCCTTCCTTTCTATCACCAGCCTTGTGTTGTCTCTTTGTTTTGTTTCCATTCCTTATTGCTTTCTGCACTCTCCCTGTAGCCATTTTTGGATCTGACGTCAGATAAAAAAAATTCATTGCTTTTTTAGGTGCATTTGTTACTGATAAGGGATTTGCCATTCTCTCTTTCATCGATCTATCCGTCTATCGATAGATGGATGGATGGATCTATCAATCAATCTATCGATCCGCATGTTTTATGCAGCGTTATGAGAGAGAGAGAGAGAGAGAGAGAGAGAGAGAGAGAGAGAGAGAGAGACAGACAGACAGACAGAGACAGAGACAGAGAGACAGAGAAAGAGAGACAGAGACAGAGACAGAGAGAGAGAGAGTCGATCCTGATGTCTTCCATCACCAGAGAGAGAGAGAGAGAGAGAGAGAGAGAGACAGAGAGAGGAGAGAGAGACAGAGACAGAGAGACACAGAGAGAGTCGATCCTTATGTCTTCCATCACCAGAGAGAGAGAGAGAGAGAGAGAGAGAGAGAGAGAGAGAGAGAGAGAGAGAGAGGGGGGGGGGGGGATGTGTTCTGTTTTCATGATGTTATAAGATAAGAGTTGATAACGTGTTATAATCCAGTCCTTGTACACATAGGTCTTTATAAGAAATTTCCTTTATATACAAGATAAAAGAACAGGTGATAAGCACAGATGACATTTTTGCATCTGATCTTTACACACACACACACACACACACACACACACACACACACACACACACACACACACACACACACACACACACACAAAACTTAACAAACGTACTACGGTATTGCATACCAGCCTTTTTCTGGGATAGCATTCTTCCTAAAACCGAAAGGCAGAGGAGTCAAGTTACCACTTTCCGCGGTCACTGAGGAGAAACAATCAGGTTTCGAAATACCGGTTTCTGATCAAGAGTTATATGTTAGCAAGTTG
>JADBJO010003786.1:55000-62500 GCA_016801955.1 Conus betulinus
ATGACATGGAAAATAAACATGAAAACATGTCCAGGGTGGCAGGGATGCACTTCTACAACATCAGCCACAACAACAACAAAAAACTGTTTTCTTTTTCATGACTTCACCCTTGCCTACACCCGTCTTGTTCCCTTTTGTTTGTTCCGTGAGGTGCGCCACGTGCAATCTAACCAATTTGTGATCTTAAACGTTATGTCCCCATATCAACACTAAAACATCTCTTAAAGTTGACATAAATGGAACAAACTAATAATCAATTTCATTACTTTTTTTTCCTGTCCCAGCTTCAGCGTTCCCTCAGTGGCAGTGCACCCACACAGCTCATACTGACACCCCGTCCACAGCCACAGCCCGGTCAGTCCCACCGCAGCCCCGGCACCGGCAATCCACAGGGAGCAGTCAATGTCAAATCGTCAAGAGACAACCCACCGGAGGAGACACTGCACTATTGCCAAGTTACTTCGATGGTGTTCGGTGGCGCCTGTTCTGATCCAACATACGCAGGATACCACCTACTACGCCCCCTACTGACAACAATAATTGCTTAGTCGCGGAGCCGGGGTGAGTGACCTCTCCCTCCGAAGGGCGCCACCACGTCCGTCCAACGGCAGCCCCCATGAAGTCGCCTATACCGGTGACCCCGACTGAATCACACCAAGGCCGCAGATGTTGAGAGGACATCGAAACTGCGGCCACCCCTGAGAGCAGGGCGTGAAGGGCCACAAAACTTGACACTATTTTTTAATGCTGATCGATAAGAATGAGGATGATGAAGATGATGCTACGAATTTCCTTTCCGGTCTGAGACTGCATGACAGAGCTGTACTCTACGCTTCCTTTCATAAATATCCCGGCGTCAATCAGGTCCGAGAGATACAGACACAAGTAGTGTTGGGGAGGAAAATGAGCGACACTCTCAGAGACATCCATTTAGTGGATGATATGAAACTCGACAGCGTGGTCCCAGTCTTCCCAACTAAGCCCGTAGCAAACCCAACTCTGGGTAGGAGCCGGTCGAGGCTGAAAATCTCACATGACTCTGATGCCCATCGAACCCACGACCTACCAGTCGGGAGTTCGCGACGCTAACCACTTCGCCACGGCGGCTGGTAATCTTAGGGCTATTGTACACAGAGTGATGGGCAGTTTGCAACCCCCCTCCTTCCTTTCCACCCCTCTCCTATGTGCCTCCTGCTCAACAACTTTAGCTTCACTCCCTTTCTCCCACCCTTCTCCTCTTTTGAAATCATTTTTTTTTTTTTTTTGGGGGGGGGGGGGGGGGGGGGGGGGGGGGGGGTGAAGGTGGGGTGGGAAGTGGTGGTCTTTACACACTCGTAAAAATATGTCCCTCCCCCTATCCTTCATTCTACCTTCACTTTTGGTGGAAACGATCTACTTCTGAAAATCCACGGCCTTCAAAAATCCCACATTGAGAGATTTGGCTTTATGTTCACTTTACAAAGCACATATGTCCTGGACTAAAGTTAGGACATAGGGGTTATCTTCATGTGGAGACATAACCGTATTGCTTGTTTATAAAACTCGTGCTCAGCTTGTTGCCAGGACACACCTTGTGCACTTACCTTTGTGGTGCTGCGTGAACAACCACGACCTTCCACAAATCCCGTGTTTGGAGATATTGCTTAAGGTTTACTTACAGAACATGCATGAAGCTAAAACTATCAAAAGGGCTTTTCTTTACGTAGTGACATTTACTACATTCTTTATTTCTTAGAATCTTTCGAAACAAGCTGCTATGGAAGACAATGTGCATTTACATTTGAGGTGCTGTCATGGCTCACAAATGGCTGCCATTAGAGGTAGGAGTTCAAGTTCGACAATACTTTGCATTTTGCTTGCTCGCTCTTTTTCTTTCAAATCCTGCCATTGTTGCACTGGTGCAAAACAAAGACAATAACAATAAGAACAATCAAAACCAACAAATCAAAAGAATTAACAAGGTTCAAAGGACAAATCTATGCTGTCTCCCATATATCCATCTATTGTGATCGTAATGGTTGAAGGACTAAGTTTCACAATATTACAGAGTGAATGAGAGACATTAGTCTACACACTTAACCCTTTCACCGCCAGACGTTTAAAGCCGGGTCTCGTGAAAACAGTTCACGTAGGATTTACGTGCTTGACAGGAAAACAGCATAGTGAGCAAATTTCTTTTGATGGTGATCTTTTAAAAGTTTTTTCATGTTTCAACAGAAAATGAGGAATGAGAGGACTGGACTTCCCCTCAGATTTCAAAGCAAAGCGACCAGGTCTCGGCAAGTCTACTACTGATCAAAACTTGCCGCCAGTTGAGCTGACACATCCATCCATTCCATACATACAGAAGAGAGAGAGAGAGAGAGAGAGAGAGAGAGAGGAGAGAGAGAGAGAGAGAGAGAGACAGACAGACAGACAGACAGACAGACAGACAGAGACAGAGAGAGAGACAGAGACAGAGAGAGAGACGGCAGGTTGGGGATCGGGCTGGGGTTGTTTAGAGCGCATAGTGAAATACAATAAGGATTAAATGTGACAACGTTGATGGCATTGTCAGTGATACATTGTCAGTGAGCACACACACACACACACACACACACACACACACACACACACACACACACAGAGAGAGAGAGAGAGAGAGAGAGGGAGGGGGGGGGGTCAGAAACAGAGAGACAGAGACAGATAGAGAGAAACAGACAGGATTCTTCTACATCTTGCTTCTAATGAAAACCGGTATGTGACTGGATCGACTGACTTGGAGGAAAGGGGGGGGGGGAGACTGTCCAAAGCACGAGTCGGGGAACCACTTTGTACGTGTTGAGTTTTGCTTTTGAAAGCGACTGCAAAACAGCAGCACTGTTCCGCCTCCCGCCTCTGAACCCACTCATGTTCTTCTCCTTTAGAGGGAAGCATAACGGACCACTGACCAAATGGAGGGCATGAAGATGGGCTGTTTCCTGTTATCAGCAGCAGCACACACACACATCCGTGCGGACATTACTGTCTTGGCCCAACGGTATGTTCTACGTAACTGGCCCATATTCATCCACCATGACTTCCGCCCAATCACCAAACCAACGCCCTTCCTTCCTTCCGTTCTCAACGATTCCCAGACCATGCCCTCTAACCAACCCTCACCCCTCAGTCTCTCTTCCTGTAGTTCGTTGATAATGCCTTCAACATTCAAAATAACGACAGGTTTTCATTTCGAACACTTCTTAAAGTCGTCCTCGAATCGTGTAAAATATCTTCCATTTGAGATGGATATGTATACCAAATGTTATATGACATGGTTTAAATATCGAATATCAGACGTTACGGCATATCATTTGCAAAAAGTGACAGAACGTGTCAACAAACTTTCTCAGTTTGTTGTTTTTGCTTAAGGCATTACAGTGGCAAAGAATTGCTTTTTGTTGAAAAAAAACCCTCTGATATCTAAATTCATCATATGAAAGTTTTTTGTATATCTGTCATCGTGCTGTTGTTTGTCTTTCCTTTATTTATGCTCTGTTTGCACATGTATGATTCATACGAATGTGATAATGCAGCCTCTTCGTAAGTGTTCATAGCTTTCGAAAATTGATTGATTAATAATCAAACAATCGATCAGTCAGTCAGTCTGTCATCCATTATTCAATCATTCATTCATTCATCCATTCATTCATTTATACATTCATTCATTCATTTATGGATTCATTCATTCGTGTCTTTATTCCTGCTCTCTCTCTCTCTCTCTCTCTCTCTGTCTGTCTCTGTCTCTCTCTCTCTATTTCTCTCTGTCTGTCTGTCTGTCTGTCTGTCTCTGTCTGTCTGTCTCTCTCTCTCTCTCTGTCTGTCTGTCTGTCTCTCTCCTCTCTCTCTCTCTCTCTCTCTCCTCGCCCTTCTCGTCCCCGTTTTCCTCCTCCTCGTTGTCCATTTGACCCACGTTTCTCTGTCCATCTTCCACTTCCTCCTCCGAACACCCTTTGTACGAGCTCCTGCAATTGTGCCTCTACAGCCTCCAGAACCAGATTTGTCATGATGGAAGATCACCACTGACCTAGAACATTTAGCTGATGCAGACCATGCCTGGCTGCTGCCACCGCTGGTCCTTGCCCGGGGCTGGTGCTGCCACCAGCAGAAGGGCGGGGAGGGAGTGGGAGAGGGCATCAATTGATGTGTAGAGTCAGGCCAGTGGGATTCCAAACTATGTTGTTATCCAATTATCATACCCTGCGAGAATTCCACGTTTATGAAATAACCAGAATTCGGAGGAGGAGGAGATGGAAGGAGGAGCGGAGGGGGGGGGGGGGGGGGGGGGGTGGTTGCTTGAAAAGGACGAGGGGAGGGTAGGCATTGCTTGGAGTGGGGATAGATAGCTCTACAAAGGCAGCAAATCCTGGAGGATGGTGAATGTGACAAGAGCCATTAGGCATCAGCACTGTCTTTGGTTCATCTCACTCTCTCTGCGCCTGTTTAGACGTGTTGTTGTGTACAAAGAACACTAGGTAACACATGTTGCGAACGCAAGCACGAGCGTGTACACACACACACACACACACACACACACACACACACACACACACACACACACACACACACACAGAGAGAGAGAGAGAGAGAGAGAGAGAGAGAGAGAGAGAGAGAGAGAGAGAGAGAGAGAGAGAGAGAGAGAGACGACGAAAGAGAAAGACAGATGATAATATTACAAAGAAAAGTCGCAAACGTAGCCAAACTGGTATGAAACGCATCACAGTAACCCTGCTGATTTTGGTCGGCAGCTGGACGACCTGTTACTGTCTGTTTTAGCCTGACAGTGATCAATGAACACAGGGATCAACGACACAGTCATCTGACCTCCCGGTTCCTGAGATCTTTCTAAACATGGGGTAGGAACAGAAGAGCAGAAAAACAAAATATTAGGAGCGCATTTCACGATCAGCCAGCCTGGAATGTAAAAGGAAGACAAAAAGGAAACAAGACAAAAGTAGAGGCAAGGACAACAAGTTGTGGACTGGCCTGTCCTTGGCAAACTCTGACAGAGTTGGATCTCTCACAGGAAAAGGGAATTGCAGCATACGTAGGTTACTGTCTGGAAGTCATAAGTGGTGCTTCAAGAATCCATATTTAGAGTTTTAAGGCAAGGAAATGCAGGCAAGGCAAAAAATCATCACCCTAGTTTGTTGCATTTACATATATTTAATAATCTACTGAAGGCATTATGATATACAGCACAAACGTAACAGGTGTGCTATCTGCTATCATGCTGTCTGACAGCTGCAAGAAAACATCCCAAGAGAACACAGACTTTGCCGATAACCTCTTGTATTACTGACTGTATTCAGGTATGACACTCTGCTTACCCTGACCTCACCTAAATCATCGTTACCCCTGCTATTCCCCTCAGTTCCCTATCTCCCCCCTGTTCCCCACCTTCCATCCTCTCTCCTCCCCCTATCCTCTATATCTTTTCACCCTTTTTTTCGAATCCATTCTCTTCCCCTCCTGCCCTTCCAAACCATGTTTACTCTGATGGTAAGGCACGCTCCAATGCAATCATCGCTTCCTCTAGCTTGGGGCCGTTGATGTACGATTGGCACGTGCAGGGACAGAGAGAGGTAGCCGAGATAAACCGATATACACAGTCAGGCAGGCAGGCCCCCTAAACATTGTGTTCTGTCTATCCAATTCGCCACCACGTTCTGTTGTCTGTTGTTTGTTTTGTTGTGTTTCCATTCCTTATTGCTCTCTGATACATTTTTTTCCATTGTCTGTCTGTCTGTCTATCCATCCATCCACCCATCCATCCATCCATCCATCTACTACCTACCTACGTATCTGCCTACCTACGTAACTATCTATCTATCGATCGATCGATCCGTCCGTTCATCCATCCATCTGATATGTATGCTTGTGTATCTGTCTACTTACCCAGATATCTATCTGTCTGCCTGTCTATCTATCCATGTATCCGTCTATCTGTCTATCTACCTGTCTATTTGTGTAGATAATTGGTTAGATAGATGATTTGATAGACAGTTTGATACATGATCTTTAAATCGAACTGTGAAAAAACGTCCTTAATCTGGGATAGACGCGCATACCAAGTTTTATATCACAAAGTCACTCTTGTTCTGCATTGGAATATTACAGTGCATCGTTACAGACATGCAAAGGTGACACACCATGATTGTCAACATGCTTTGTCGGTTATGTAAAAACAAAAAGCAACAGAAGATTAACAGCACATTCTGTGTTTTTTTTTTTTTTGTCCTGCTTTTTAAGATGTACAACAGGAATGTATACTACAAGAATTCTTTGAAAACCCATGGTAATTCTGCACTACTATGCTAATGGAAAGTCCAAATGAAGTCTGTTTCTGCACTATGTACTGTTGTTTGTGTTTGTTTTTCTTAGAAAGTCTGTTTCTGCACTATGTACTGTTGTTTGTGTTTGTTTTTTCTTACAAAGTCTGTTTCTGCACTATGTACTGTTGTTTTGTTTGTTTTTCTTAGAAAGTATGTTTCTGCACAACGTACTGTTGCTTTTGTGTTGTTTTGCTTAGAACGTCTGTTTCTGCAAAACGTACTGTTGTTAATCCATCGATTAAATCATTCATTAATTCATGTCATTTATCCAGTCTCTATCTCTCTGTCTGTCTGTCTCTCTGTCTGTCTGTCTGGCCTGTCTGTCTGTCTGTCTCTCTCTCTCTCTCTCTCTCTCTCTCTCTCTGTCTCTCTCTCTCTCTCTCTCTCTCTCTCTCCCCCCCCCCCCATCCTCGTCCTCTAATCCACCTCCTTTTTCTCCTCCTCCTCCTCAGCCTCTTCCGCTTTCTCCTCCTCTTTCTTCTCCTCCATTTGACCCCATTTTCCCTGTCCATCTCCCCTTCCCTCCCCAGACCCCGTGTGCACGAGCTCCAGTCATGTCCCTATCCAGTCTCCAGACCCAGGACTGCCATGATGGTAGGGCACCCCTGACGTAGAATAGCTGGCTGATCCAGGCCATGCACAGCTGCTGCCGTCACTGGTCCTTGCCCGGGCCTAGGGTAGGCACTTGCAGGAGGGCCGAATAGAGTGGCAGAGGACATACACTGGTGTGCAGCGTCTGGCCAGTGGTAACCTGAACTAGATTGCTATCTAATGATCTTGCCCTGTGAGAATTCGACAGTTTATGAAATGATCCATGCGTGTGGAGTGGTGGTGGTGGTGGGGAGGGGGGGGGGGGGGGGGGGGATGGTGTGGGTGGGGTGGGTGGAGGGACGGACAGCTTTACTCGTGAAGCCAAGCCCTAGGGGTGTGCTACAGTGTCAAACACGTTAGGGCCCTGCACTGTTTTTAGATCAGTTACGTCATCTCATACGCTCTGCGCCAGTTCAGACATGTTCTAACCGTTTCAGGCAGTAGATCCGATAAGACCATGATTGCGCATGTGCCGAAGTGCACATGAAACGTATGAAAGGAGGTAAGAGAAGGAATCAAAATGGAAGATGATCACTAAGAGAAATTAAAACGAAAA
>JADBJO010003786.1:67500-80000 GCA_016801955.1 Conus betulinus
GAAAGGAAAACACAACAACATCGACAACAACAACAACAAAAACAACAACAACAACAACAACAACAACACAAGCAACAGCAGCAGCAGCAGCAGCAACAACAACAAACACAACAAGCTGAATAAATATGGAATGAGTGTACAACAACAGGTGACAGGGAACTGTTGGATTATTGCATTCCCTGTCCGTAAGACACTGCAAGTTCTGTTTACTTTTTTTTCCCCAACAACACTCTGTATTATATGCTGAAGAGCTCATCATGCAATCCAATAATTCAACAAGCTCTCTTGGTCTGAATCTCTATGAAGACCATATCGTTTGGATTAAACATCATAGTTTTCATGGAAAACATTGTGAATTGTTTTTTTTGGGAAGTACTGCAAACATCGGGGTTAGGTTGTTTGGAACCTACCTTCAACACCTCTTCTCCACTCTCCCCCCCCGCTCAGCAAATTTGAATTTACCGAATCCTGTCTCTATATGCCTCTCCTATTCCTTTTACAACCTGTGCCCCCCCCCCCCCCCCCCCCCCCCCCATTTTTTTTTTTGGTCTTCTCTCCTACTACCGGTAGAAGTGATCCCGTTTGAAAACCCACATCTTTCGAATATTTCATAGTTTTGAATCCCACCATTAGATCATACTATAAAACTTGCATTCACTGGCATTAGATTTATGAGAAGTGAAAGGAAAATGTGAAGTTGACGAACCTAACCCTAACCATACCTTCTAGTACTTCTTCTTCTTCTTTTACTTGTTCGTCTTGTTCTTGTTCTTGTTCTTGTTGTTCTTCTTCTTTCTTTCTTTCTTTCTTCTTCTCGCTTAAAACCCTGAGGAGATGGGGGGGGGGGGGGGGGGGGGGGGGCAAAACTGGAGAACTGTTCACCAGATTCGACCCAGCACCATCGGTTGTATGTCAAAGCCTGTCTCTCTGAAAAGAAGAGTTCCCTTTCCATTCTGCAATGTCTCAATCCATCGATTTGTTTTATGTCCTCCCCTCCGTCACCTTCCTTCAACAATTTCCCAGAGGACTGGTTTGATACGGCACTGGGACTTGTTACATGGCTATACCAACGCTGTTGCTTTTTTCTCAATTAGCAGAGCTTCATATGGACTGATGTGCTGCTTGATGGTATGATGCACTTGTTCAGTATTTCTCTGGTATGATCAGTATGTCTGGTGGTTAGGATTATAAGGTAAAAACCCTATTTCCATGGCTTGGATTCATCTTTCCACATCATGTCTCGCATCCATTCATGAATATGGAATATATCAGTGCACGCAGAAACGTGATCTCATGTTTCACAGTGATATCTTGTCCTTCCATACAATTTTAAGTTTTTGACAGTTCTGATGTTCTAATACAGTCCTTAAAAGGATTTCTGGTACGGGTCCCTCATTGTTAAAGATGAATTCCAGACCGTTGAACAGTCCCCAGCCTCTGTCCATGGACACTTACATCAGTAGCCACGGTGATGTTGTGGGTGGTCATCAACTTGGTTTTTCACGGGGCTGAGTTGCACGCCATGACACGTTGATTTTTCATCCAGTCTGTTAGTAAACTTGGCGAGTTCTTGTTCACAGACTGCCAGGCTATCAATGTCGCTCGCATACTGAAGTTTTATGACAGTTCTTCCAATGCTCACTGTGCTGGTGTTATCTGGAAGTGCTCCAGTCAAGATTCGTTCCCAGAATTTGTCGAAAAGTGAAAAAACAACAACAACAACAACAACAACAACAACAACACAACAACAACAACAAAAAACAGAGAGGAAAGCTCGTTCAAACAACATTATCAAGTCTTAAAGAAAACTCAAGGACAATGGGGTCTCAAAGAAATGTTTCACGACTGTAAAAGACTTGCCTAAACAGAAACAAATCAAAGTCAGCTCCGTTCACAGCACAGCAACTGTCTGACACAAGAAGAAGACATAGAAAAGGTGATCTGAATACTGCTCTGAACTCCGTCCTGAACTCTGAAACAGAGCAAAGAAGATACAAAGTGCTCTGACAGTGCAGGATTCGTGAAATGAGGATGACATTTAAACACTTCACGAACAAATCACAGCCACTGTGAAGTCGTAAAAATACGGTAAGGCTGCAAACATTGACAGAAGTCTCGAAAAAAATGGAAGCACAGACGTTCTTATCATCAACTGCACACTCCTTTCTCTATAACTAACCCTTTGCCTACCCCAAACACATCCGGTACAACTTTTAAACCCTTTGAAGTGCTTGTGTATACACAATGTATCTGCACGGCATTTATAAATGAACTCGTGCTGTCATACTGTGGGAAACGTGTGCGTGGAATGAACGTGAACATGCAAACTTAACCTTTGCCAAGGTTTTGTTTGTGTAGCACAACAAGCAACATTGTGATTTCTTACACTCTTAAAAAGAAGAGTGTTAGGGAACAGCTCAATGCATTGTGCACTTACCTTCGTGGTGTTGCCATGGTTCAAGCTGGCCAGCTCATCGCGTTTGTCTGTTTGAGCAGAGAAAAAAACAACTTCAGGCTTCTGAGAACACAACATATGTTTATATCCCATACGCTGGGACTGTAGTGGTTTAGAGACTAAGTTTAATAATAATGATTATTTTAAAGAGAATGCGAAACGTTGTTCTGCACATTAACGGTCTCATAAAAACAGACCTCATTCGATCTATCTATCTGGTTGTCTGTCAATCTATCTATCTGTCTGTCTGTCTGTATGTATGTGTATGTATGTATGTATGTATGTATGTATGTGTGTATGTATGTATGTACTTATCTATCTATCTATCTATCTATCTATCTATCTATCTCTACCTATGTACTTATCTATCTATCTATCTATCTATCTATCTATCTAATTTTCCCTAACAATAAACCATGGGTAACGAAGCCACTGAAAACCGTGTTAAATGAAAAGAAAATTGCCTTTCAAACAGAAAAAACAAAATGGAACGTAAGAAAGTCCAAATAAAACTGAGAAAGGAAATACGCTCAGCCCAAACAAAGTACAAAGAGAAGGTTGAATTGCAGTTTCAGTGCGGTAATATGCGGAACGCATGGCAAGGTCTAAAGAAGTTAACTGGTCAAACTAAATCCCATCATCACTGTGCCTTACCAAAAGAACAGCAACAACAATTCGCTAATGAACTCAACAAATTTTACTGTCGTTTTGATGCCCATGATTTCACCAATGCATTGGGAGTGATAAAAGAGGAATCAAAGCAAAGATAGAAGATGAGATCATTATAGAAGATACAACAATACCTTCAATGTTTAAAAGACTAAATATCCAAAAGGCGCCTGGACCAGACAATATTAGTAGTAGTGTATTACTCAAGAACTGTGGATCTCAACTCTGTCATGTCTTCACTAGACTATTCAATTGGTCTATTAAAACTTCAACTGTCCCTTCTCTCTAGAAAGCCTCAGTGATCTGTCCTATACCAAAAAAGTCTAAACCATCTTCCCTCAATGACTACCGCCCAGTCGCTCTAACATCCATTGTGATGAAGTGTTTCGAAAGAGCAATACTCAATCACCTCCTCACTGACACAGTCAGTCATCAAGATCCTTATCATTTGCATACAAACGCAACAGATGCACAGATGATGCCACTCTCACACTTTTACACAACGCTTACACTCACCTGGAGAAAACAGAATCTTTTGTTCGTATTCTTTTTTTTTTATTGATTTTTCATCAGCTTTTAACACCATCCAGCCTCATCTCTTAGCGCACAAACTTTTATCCTTAATGTCAGACCCAGGCTTATCCTGTGGATCACAGATTTCCTCATCTCCAGATCCCAGTCAGTGCGCTATCAATCTGTCATGTCATCTGTCCTCTTTTGCTCCACAGGTTCCCCTCAAGGTACCGTTCTTTCTCCTGTCCTCTTTACTCTGTACACCAACGACTGCATTGGTACAGAAGAAACACCAGTCATTAAATATTCAGATGATACAGCCCTTGTAGACCTTTCCAATTCTGATGTAACATATTTTGATGAAGTTGAGCGTTTCAGCACCTGGTGTAAATAAAAATTATCTTGAGCTTAACGTAAAAAAAAACAAAGGAGATGATCATAGATTTTAGGAAAGCGAAAATTATGTGCCTGATCTTTACATTGATGGAGAAAAAGTGGAACGGGTAGAGGAATACAAATATCTGGGCACAACATTAGACAATAAGCTCACTTTCAATACACACACCAGGTCTGCATACAAAAAAATGCCCAAATTAGAATGCATTTCCTACGCAAATTGAGGAATCTGCATGTCCAGCCAAAAATTCTTAAAACATTTTACAGGAGTTTTATTGAGTCTGTCTTGACTTTTTCATGCATTTGCTGGTATGGAAATCTTAATTTGAAAAACAGCAAACTCTTGGATACCGTTGTGAACATCTGCGGCAAGATTATTGGTGAGAGACAGGAGAGTATGAGTGAGTTGTATGAAAGGCGTGCGGTCAACAAGGCTCGTGCGATTGTTAGTGACAGTGGGCATACGCTTGCGCGACAGTTTGTGCTCCTTCATCAGGCAGACGATTTTGTGTTCCCAGAGCTAAGCTGATGCGCACAAAAAAGAGCTTTGTGTTCAAATCCATTGCGTTTTTAAAAAAACACAGCGTGTAAGAAGAGGCGATGGATCACCTGTGACACAAGCATGTGCGCGGGTGTGTATGTCCGTGAGCAAGCGGGAAAGTATAGATGCTGGAGTGTGGGTGTGTTTTCTGTTTTATGTGTGCATGTCCTGGAACAATGAGGAATAGAAATGTCTGGAATATGTCTCATCTTAATGATTTTTAATGATAATCATCTCTCTCTCTCTCTCTCTCTCTCTCTCTCTCTCTCTCTCTCTCTCTCTCTCTCTCTCTCTCTCTCTCATACGTGCACACATTTATGTATATATAATCAAGAGTGGCTGAGTGTGTACTTTATTTGCACTACCAAAGGAGAAAGATTGAAATTCCCATTTTGGTGTTACACGCATGTTTTATTGTTTGAAAGTAATTTTAATTTCCAGTGTCACGTTTGTAACTATAAATATGTATGTCTTAACTTTTAGGGCAACGGTCACAAATGTAATTTCTCTTGTAACGAGAGATAATAAAGTTTTTCTGAATCTGAATCTGAATCTGTCTGTCTGTCTGTCTGTCTGTCTGTATATATCTATCTGTGTGTGTGTGTGTGTGTGTGTGTGTGTGTGTGTGTGTGTGTGTGTGTGTGTGCGTGCGTGCGTGCGTGCATGCGTGCGTGCGTGCGTGTGTGCGTGTGTGTGTGTGTGTGTGTGTGTGTGTGTGTGTGTGCGTGCGTGCGTGCGTGCGTGCGTGCGTGCGTGCGTGCGTGTGTGTGTGTGTGTGTGTGTGTGTGTGTGTGTAAAACACAAACACATGGATCAGCAAACTTGCAAATAAACAAAGGTCTTTCGAGGAAGAACTTTTAAAAGACATGTTAGACATGTTTATGTTCAACAGAGAATGAGCAATGAGAGCTGTGGACTTCGTGTCAGACTCCAAAGCCCAGCAGCAACAGGATCCCGGCAGGTCCACTGCAGGCTAGCTGTCTGTGTGATCAAACCTTGCTGTCACACGGCCCAGACACATCCATTATATTAAAGACATCGATGTGGAGAGAGAGAGAGAGAGAGAGAGAGAGAGAGAGAGAGAGAGAGAGAGAGAGAGAGAGAGAGAGAGAGAGAGAGAGAGAGAGAGAGAGAGGATAGTAAATCAACACTGATGTGTTTTTATTCGCCTTGTCCTAAATTCACAGTGAAAAAATAAAATACAAATGTGGATACTATTGGTCGTGTACGAGAGAGAGAGAGAGAGAGAGAGAGAGAGAGAGAGAGAGAGAGAGAGAGAGAGTAGGAAGAGACAGACAGATAAACAAATAAAGTAAGCGGGTCGTGTGTGTGTGTGTGTGTGTGTGTGTGTGTGTGTGTGTGTGTGTGTGTGTGATCTAATACCCGGAAGGTTCAGCAGAGAAGTATACACGCAGGTCATTAAATTTTGTCCTCATGTGGGTATGGAAACCAATATGTAAAGTGCACAGCTGGACCGTGTTTTGCACTGGAAGCAGTTAAGCGAGATCAGTGGAGGCCACTTGGTTTAACTCGAAAGTCTTCATGTCCTGATGGCAGAGTTGTCTCCAGCAGTGTCTCCCAATGCCAGGTGACAGTGTGCATTCTGCCGCTCTTGAAGTTGGCATTCGGTGTGTCCTCATGAGAGAACCGAGTCGGTCATGCCGACCCTGTTTCATCCAGCCTTTAAGGAGCATTATGCGTATCCTGCTATTGTCCATGCAGATGGCACGTCCCGCCCATCGCAAAGCTGATTCCTGATGGGCAGACACTTATTGCCGGAAAGCTCACAGTTTCCAAGAACCTGAGGACTGAACGCTTTGTCTTGCCAACGCTGTTGTGCCACCTCCGGCTGTGGTTTATGTCAGCAGCACTTGGTACAGGAGTTACAGCAACAGAGCAAAGCGGTGCGTTCCACTGCATGGCAATTGGGCGGAGAGTTTGACACTGTGATTTTCTCATAGCTTCTGTGTGAGCCTCCCCTCAGACGGCAGCGCCGGAATTTTCATCTCTAGCAAAAGAGCACAACGTGTCCGCAAGTACTGACCTTTGCGTTGTTAACGACATCAGCCTGTAGAAGCAGAGCAATGACTGACTGTAGTATTAAGCGCTGGACATAGAGTCTCAGTCTTGCTGAAACTAACCCCCTGCAGGCTGATGCAAAGCAGTCTTTCACGCACTAGACCTTCTCATGGGACGGTGCGGTCATTGCACCGTCGTCTGAAAAGAGGAAATCATACGGAGGGGCCTCAGACACAGGCCATTTAGTCGGAAAAATAAGCAGGTTGAAAAGTTTGCCGTCCGCACAGAACTGCCTATACAATCCCCTTGTCGACATCTTCAAAGTCAGCAAAAACACAAGCATCCCCCCTCCATATGTATATATATATACGTATATATATATATATATATATATATATATATATATATATATATATGTGTGTGTGTGTGTGTGTGTGTGTGTGTGTGTGTGTGTGTGTATAAAATAATTGTGTTGCTAACCAACAATAACTTTAAAAAAGTGCTCAACCGGGTTGGGAGCGGCATCTGTTTAAAACTTTGATTAAAATGTAAAAGCTAAAACCTACCGTCAGGTATGGGGGGGGGGGGGGGTCGGTGTTGTCGGTTTTTTTTTTTTTTTTTTTTTTTTTTTTAATACGTGTTCGCTGTCTGCCATCACGTGCGGTCAGTTTTTTCATGTGTTTTTTGATTTCTGCTCCCTGATAGGAACTTCCATTTGTGTCTGCAATTGTTAACCATTTCTATCCTAGTGTTTAGGGTTGCTAATTTTGGTTTGCATAGGATCATATATTTTTCTGTTAGGCATAAATTACATCTTTTTGAAATGTTATTGTATGATGCAGCTCTTTTTAAGATTTTCCAGGATATGTTGTAGTAGTCTATTTTTTTTATCTTTGAGTTTCCAAATATATTTACTCAATTCTGTTTGATTTTTTTGTATCTTTCTTTGTTAAATGACTGTTTATGATTTGCATATCTAGTTTTTAAACTGGTTTTTCAGTGATACCTATATATTTTCTTCAGTGTTCTCTGATTTTACAGTGGCTTGGTATACAATATTGCTGTGGAGGCATTTATTGTTTTTAGAGGGCACTGTTGTTTTCTTGGTACAGTTGCAAGATTTCCTTTCTTCACCCTCGTTTGTCTCTGCACTGCTTTTCGTTTTTTTGTTGGTTGAATCAATGATGTTTTTGAGATTCGGCATACATGAGTATGATAATTTGATGTGTTGTGCCTGTTAAATATCTTAAACAGCTTGTGCTCTTTGGGAAAGAAGATGTCAGAATTTTAAAGAATTCTTTCCCAACGTTTTTTTTTAACTCTTCCATCGTATGGGGGGGTTGTACCATATGATTTTCCTTTTCCTGTTCTTCTTGTGTCTGCTCATATCATTTCCTGGGTCATAGTGTAATTTGTAGTTGTAGCCACTTTGGTGTAACGCTTCTTGGTATTCAGCTGCAGTGTTGTTAAATACTTTTTTCATTACATGACAGATTAGATAATCTCTTGTTTATGCCTAGCCTCTAGGTATCGTTTTGAGTATGGAAGGTGGGTGATTACTTTTGATATTTACATAGACAGGTGTGTCATTTGGTTTTTTTTGTATGGTTTTAAATGTATGTTGGTTGAGGTCTAACGTGATGTCTAAATAATTCACTATCTTTTTGTTAGCTTCTGTGGTGATTTTTAAATTTTTGGTCGTGGAAGATTTTGCACAATTTTTTTTTTTTCTTATTTTCAATGTTTCTAGGGCTATCACTCAGTGCAGCGCGAGGCCATCATCTCTGTACAGTCCAATTTGTTTTCCAAGTTTATTTTGAATGTTAGATAGCATGAATAGTCCGACAAGTTCGCAGGTTTCGGCACCATCATACGACGATCCCATAGTGACATCAAAAAGTTGAACTTTTCCTGGTGTTCTTGGTCCAAGTCTCGTTTTTTGCTGTGGAGTAAAGTTTTCTTTGTATGGAAAATGATTTCCATTTCTAACCCTGATATTTCAGTGTATTTGTTGGCAAATTTTATAGCTTTGGCGAGCAGCTCTTCATCTCTATAGATGGAAAAAAATCTACTACATCAAATGTTATAAAGACTGTTTTTTCTTGCTTGTTGAGGTTTTTAAACCATTGTATAACTTCATATGTATTTTTCCAGAGGTTGAAAATTCGGTGTTCTCTCTATATGTTTTTTATGGTTTTCTCTAAAAATTTTTTTTACTGATTTTTTCCTAATTCGGATTTGGATGGGTTTATCAATCTACAAGTTGGGTTGTTCAAAAAATTTAGTTTATGGTCTTTGAGTGTTATAAAAAAGCTTCTTTTTCTGCTGTTGTCTCTACTCTATCACTTAGGTCCATTTGCTGTACAAGCTCCTTTTCTTTTTTCCTAATGTGGTCATATGTAACTTTGTTTTTTTTTTTGTAATTTTTTTTGGATGTTTTTATCAAGGAGTTGTGAGTACTCTTTAGATTCCATTTTGTAAAAATTACTGGTTTTGTCTGCTTTCACAAATATTTTTCTGTCGTTTTGGATTAGTTTGATTTCGTTTTTTTTAACGATGTTTGAAATTCGTTGTTTTGATTTTTTTGAATTCTATGTTAGCTATCATTCTTTTCATTTTGTCTTCAAATGTTCTCATTTCCTCGATGGCTGGTGGTGCTCGCCATGTTTTGAAGTCATAGGTGTTTTTTATCTTCTTTCTTGGCATTGGGGTTTAGGAAGAAGAATGCTTTCCATCTCATGTTTTTGATAAACTTTTCTGTCTGTTCTATATCATTTTTTTCATGTAGCATTGTGGTTTGGCGAAAGGTATATTTTTAGTGGACTGTTTGAAGTTGATTTTTATCCATTTTAAAATCTGTTGGTTTAGAGCGCTCAACGTGAGGAGCAGTCAAAATAATTGTGTTGCTAACCAACAATAACTTTAAAAAAAAGTGCTCAACCGGGTTGGGAGCGGCATCTGTTAAAACTTTGATTAAAAATGTAAAAGCTAAAACCTACAGCGCTGTTCTTGCTGGTGCAGTCGTCAGGGGGTATAGGGGGGTCGGTGTTGTCGGTGTTTGTTTGTTTGTTTGTTTTTTTTTGTTTTTTTTTTTTTTTTTTTTTTTTATACCTGTTCGCTGTCTGCTATCACGTGCGGGTCAGTGTTTTTCATGTGTTTTTGATTTCTGCTCCCTGATAGGAACTTCCATTTGTGTCTGCAATTATTAACCATTTCTATCCTAGTGTTTAGGGTTGCTAGAAATTTTGGTTTGCATAGGATCATATATTTTTCTGTTAGGCATAAATTACATAAAAAAAGATAGTGAATTATTTAGACATCACGTTAGACCTCAACCAACATACATTTTAAACCATACAAAAAAACCAAATGACACACCTGTCTATGTAAATATCAAAAGTAATCACCCACCTTCCATACTCAAAACGATACCTAGAGGCATAAACAAGAGATTATATAATCTGTCATGTAATGAAACAGTATTTAACAACACTGCAGCTGAATACCAAGAAGCGTTTACACCAAGTGGCTACAACTACAAATTACACTATGACCCAGGAAATGATATGAGCAGACACAAGAAGAACAGGAAAAGGAAAATCATATGGTACAACCCCCCATACGATGGAAGAGTTAAAACAAACGTTGGGAAAGAATTCTTTAAAATTCTGACATCTTCTTTCCCAAAAAAGCACAAGCTGTTTAAGATATTTAACAGGCACAACATCAAATTATCATACTCATGTATGCCGAATCTCAAAAACATCATTGATTCAACCAACAAAACGAAAAGCAGTGCAGAGACAAACGAGGGTGAAGAAAGGAAATCTTGCAACTGTACCAAGAAACAACAGTGCCCTCTAAACAATAAATGCCTCCACAGCAATATTGTATACCAAGCCACTGTAAAATCAGAGAACACTGAAGAAACATATATAGGTATCACTGAAAACCAGTTTAAAACTAGATATGCAAATCATAAACAGTCATTTAACAAAGAAAGATATACAAAAATCAAACAGAATTGAGTAATATATTTGGAAACTCAAAGATAAAAAAATAGACTACAACATATCCTGGAAAATCTTAAAAAGAGCTGCATCATACAATAACATTTCAAAAAGATGTAATTTATGCCTAACAGAAAAATATATGATCCTATGCAAACCAAAATTAGCAACCCTAAACACTAGGATAGAAATGGTTAACAATTGCAGACACAAATGGAAGTTCCTATCAGGGAGCAGAAATCAAAAACACATGAAAAACACTGACCGCACGTGATGGCAGACAGCGAACAACGTTAAAAAAACGTAAAAAAAAAAAAAAAAAAACCCCACCGACAACACCGACCCCCCCATACCCTGACGACTGCACCAGCAAGAAACAGCGCTGTAGTGTGTGTGTGTGTGTGCGTGCGCGCGCGCGCCCATGTATGTCCACATACATACACAGACATGAACACATGCGCATAAGTGCCGGTGTATATGTGAGAACCCACTGCGCACACACTCATGCCAGCTGGCCAGTGACGATGCCATGTGGCGAAGAATTCGAACATTTGCAACAATGTGACCACAAACTGAGTGCCCTACTTCTGAGCTAACAGGGCAGTCCCAGACGGGGCGCCACTGTACGCATTGATTACCATGGCTATGTCGCCCTTCCGCCGGTATTCGGACACGGTGGGCTTCCATTGAGCAGAGCGTCAGTTCGGCTTCGGACGACACTGCCGATATTATCGAGCCGGAGGTTTCCGGTTGCCGCAGCATCCTCGCATTAGCACTTCTACGATACTTCCAAGGAATTCTCTCTCTCTCTCTCTCTCTCTCTCTCTCTCTCTCTCTCTCTCTCTCTCTCTCTCTCTCTGTCTGTCTGTCTGTCTGTCTCTGTCTGTCTCTCTCTCTCTCTCTCTCTCTGTCTCTCTCTTTGTCTCTCTGGTTTTGCATAGGGTACCCAAATTTAGAGTAACAGCTACTTCTTCTCAATGATCTGTATCAGATCTACTTCAGAGCACTGCAGACATATACCCTTTCACTGCTGATGGTAATGTATAATGTTCGCACACCTTCATTAGGATCTATACATGATGAATGAACGGTCCTGTTCCGACTCTCTCTCTCTCTCTCTCTCTCTCTCTCTCTCTCTCTCTCTCTCTCTTACTCTTACAGAAATGACATTTCACGATTTGAATGTTTTTGTTGTCTGATCTTCGGTGGTCCACTTGTTTGGAATTTCTCTCAAGCCATTCATTCTCTGACCAGCCCATTGTTGCAGTCTCAGAACCAAAAAACTACAGGCAGCAATCGATGTTATGTTGTCATGAGGCAGCCAACCAGAGGAGACCCGGCTGTGTTGCCGAGAAACTTTGATGGTGTTCAGTGGTGTCACTTCTGTAGTGTTGCTTCGGATCCAGCCCACCACTTACCTATTTATGAAAATAACTGCCATGCCACGGAGCCAGTGGGAAAAGCAGCCCCCACCCACCTCCTTCCCCCTCCAGAGAGCGGCACTACGTCCGACTAGCGCAAAACGAACTCACAACATAAGAAATAGACTGGAATAACAAAGAACAAAAAATCGAAAGATATATCACCATAAGGGCAGTGTAAGAAGGCGACATAATATCCTGGACCATGAATATCAAGCTTTTTAACCCAATTAACTATATCTTGCTCTAAAATAGCTTGTTGTTTTAATGCCGCTCTACCGTTTTGTTGCCGACAACTAAACGACAGACAGCGTCGACAAAACCTCTGTGAAAGACCACAAAACGTTGGTAAACTTGTCCCCACAGACATGGCAGAACGCCGATGAAACAGCAGCATATGACTTGGTAACCTTGCACTTTGTCTTTGGTCCGAATTAAGCGTGTTCGTGACTGTTGCTTTCCACCTCGCTCGATGT
>JADBJO010003786.1:85000-90000 GCA_016801955.1 Conus betulinus
CTCTGGGTCCCGTTGATTCCTGTGGATTCTTTCCTTCTGTTTTCAATCTTTCCAGACTCATGCACACGAGACAAGATGCCTATCATTGTAAACTGTGTCAAAATGATACCTAATCTCAAAAAATGAAGTGTGAAATATGAGAGGGCAACAACATGGAGTGAGAGTTTTCTTTGTTGTTGTTGTTGTTGTTGTTTATGGTATATATACTTTTCCAGAGGCCAACATTTGGCCCAGTGTTGATGCATAATGATGTGATGGAACCCCGTACTCACCGTTGATTTTTTTTTTTTTTTTCTTTTTTTTTTTTTTCTTTTTTTTTCTGAATGAAAAACGTAAATGTGTATTGTTTGTATGGATGCACCGCATGTAGCCAAATTCTCTCTCTGTCCCTCTCTCCCTCAAGCGTACACACCCGCGTGTGGGCGTGTGCGGGCGCGCGTAGGCGCGTGCGCGCGCGCGAGCGAGCGGGTGCTCGTGCGCACGCACCACACACACACACACACACACACACACGCACACACACACACACGCGCGCGCGCAAACACGCACACATACACAGACATGTATGCAGTTGCATACATGTACGCGCGCGCGCACGGATGCACGCATGTAAGAAATAGTGATTGACTATAGGAACCCCCCTGCTGCCCCATTTCACACATGTGTTGTCATGTCACTCAACATCCAAAACAAGAGGAAGGACATGAATGGTCAAAATGAATGTTTTGTTCGTTGTATCAGTCTTCTCTGAATTATTCTTTGTATGTTTCTTCCAATTGATTTTAGACTGTATTTTTTTTTTCTTTTCTTGAATGTATGTCAATTTTGAGTGGAATGTGCTACTTGCTTTCAAGTATATGATTTTGATGCAGAAAATCCCTATGTGGGATCTGTGTTTTGGCTCCTATGTTATAGTCAGTATGGGGGGGGAGGGGGGGGGGGAGGGGGGGGGGGTGATGCGGTGGGGGGGGGGGGGGGGATGAATGAGAAGGGAAGTTCAAAACTCACTTGCTTGACGTTTTTGTTTTTTTTTTTTTTTTTTTTTCTTTTTTTTTTTTTTTTTTTTTCCCTCTCCCCTTCCCTCGCGCCCCCTGCCCGACCCTCCGACCCTCTTCCTTTTTTTTTTTTTTTTTTTTTTTTTTTCGAAACAGAAGTAGGATGGGCTTCCGGGGTTTGGGGGGGGAGTGGGAGTTTTTAACGTGAATGTGGTGACTGAAACGTTTTGCCAGATAAATCGACAAATATACCTTAACCAAGGGAACCTGTTGAGAGGGGTGGATTGGGGAGGAGGTGGTGCGGGGGGAGGGTGTGAGACTGAAGTCAAATTATGTTGTGAAGAAGTCTGCCTCTACGACCGCCTTCTTATTTTGTAATATCTTTGTAATATCTTGGTCCCCGTGATCTCTTTTTCTATCTCATCTCTCTCTCTCTCTCTCTCTCTCTCTCTCTCTCTCTCTCTCTCTCTCTCTCTCTCTCTCTCTCTTCTGTGTATCTGTCTGTCCTTTTTTGTCTCTGTCTGTCTGTCTGTCTGTCTGTCTGTCTGTCTGTCTCTCTCTCTGTCTCCTCTGTCTGTCTGTCTGTCTCTCTCTGTCTCTGTCTGTCTGCTCTCTCTCTCTCTCTCTCTCTCTCTCTCTCTCTCTCTCTCTCTCTCTCTCTCTCTCTCTCTCTCTCTCTCTCTCTTACTCTCTTACCGGGGAAATGGGAGTAAGAAAAATGAAGAGATACTTAACATTTTATTCATCTAGAAATGAACTGTGTTGTAAAGTCGAATGCCATAACAACGTTCTTTTCTGTGAAAAATATTGATACCATTTTTTTGCTGTGGATACACTTCATCTATTGCACTTATGCCTCGCCCAGGATTGTCGAAGAGAACTTTTGACTTTTGATTGCATGTTTTTTTTTTGTTATTGTGTGAACAAGATGTTTTAATAGTTGTACATGTACATTTGTTTTCTATTTCTATATGTTATATTAGGATCATCTGCATTCAACTGTTTTATATCAGGATATGTCAGCGATATTGTGTAAACAGAACTGGCACGCAGGGAGCTCTTTTAAAGAATACCCTACATTTAAGGAAAAAAGCGAAATCATGAATAGTCTTATAGTTTCATCTCTGTCAGGGCCTCGTTAACTTTCGGAAAAGAAGAGATGTCTTTCAATTTTTGCGACAGAAAAAATACTCTGTATATTTTCTGCAAGACACTCATTTTAGTCAATCAATGGAACGTCAAATCAGAGCGGAATGGGGTTATGAGTGTGTATACGCTTCCCACAATACACAAGGTCTAGAGGAGTAGCTATTTTGCTGAATAACAATTTTGAATTTAAAATCATACACACTATAAAGGATGACAATGGTAATTATGTAATTTTAGTATTGAATACAATGGAAAAAGACATAGTTTTAGTAAATATTTACGGTCCAAATAGAGATGAGCCATCCTTTTTCATGAATATACACAAAAGAAAATCGAAGAGAGTAAAATTCAGGATGTAATTATTGGAGGAGACTGGAATTTAGTTCTTAACCCTCATCTAGACTGTTATAATTACAAACATGTCAACAACCCTAAAGCACAAGAAACTGTTTATAACATGATATCTGATCTTGAACTTGTTGACGTTTGGCGAGAGTTTAATCCAGAAGTTCAAAGGTATAGCTGGAGAAGGTTAAACTCAGTACAACAAAGTCGTCTAGACTTTTTCCTTGTATCAGACTCGCTGTTTAGATATGTCAAAGAAGCAGAAATTGTATATGGTCATAAAAGTGATCATTCTCTCATAAATACCAAACTAATATTTAGACAGGAAGAAAGGCAAAAAAGCTTATGGAAATTCAACTCTTCCCTTCTTAAAGACCCCAAATATGTAGAACTAGTCCATGGAACTATAAGCAAAATTAAAGAACAATACGCAGCATTACCTTACAAACGGGAAAGTTTAAGTGGAATTCCTGATGACCAGATTCAATTTACAGTACCCGACCAATTATTCTTAGACGTCCTTTTCATGGAAATAAGAGCAGAAACTATATCGTACAGCATAAGAGAAAAGAAAAGGCTAACAATTAAGGAAGAGACCCTGGTAAGAGAAATTTCAGTTTGGGAAAACAACCTAAGTATTAGTGAAAATGATAAACAGTTACTAAGCAACAAAGGAACGAGCTGAATGAAATCAGAACAAAAGAAAACAGAAGGGGTAATTATTAGATCAAAAGCAAGATGGGCTTCTTGGGGTGAGAAAATAAGTAAATATTTTTGTTCCATGAAAAAAGACATTTCATTAGCAAACAAATGACAAAGCTAATCACAAAGCAAGGTGATGTACTGTCAGAAACTAATGACCTGGTGAAAGAAACTAAAGATTTCTATGAAGAACTATACAAACAAAGAGAAAAGACAGAATTAGATATCAGTAGTTACGTTACAAAAGTAACAAAACTAACGCAAGCAGAAGGTGAAAATCTAGAAGGCTACATAACTGTAGAGGAAGCATCAAAGGGGCTTTGAAAAATATGCAGAACGACAAAAGTCCAGGAATAGATGGAATAACAGTTAACTTTTAAAAATTCTTCTGGAAACAGTTGCGCTGTTTCGTCGTACGCTCATTAAATGAAGGGTATTTGAAAGGAGAATTATCAATCACACAAAAGGAAGGGATCATTATATGTTTACCGAAAGAAGATAAACCAAAGGAATATCTCAAAAACTGGAGGCCAATAACGTTACTTAATGTGGTTTACAAAATTGGATCATCGTGCATTGCAAATAGAATCAAGTCAGTCTTTCCTAAACTTTTTAATGAAGATCAAACAGGGATTTGTACCTGGAAGGTATATTGGAGATAATCTTAGGACAATTTTATGACATGATACACTATCTGGAAGAAAATCATTTACCTGGGTTACTAGTTTCGATTAACTTCGAAAAAGCATTCGATACAGTAGATTGGCTGTATATGAATGAGGTATTAAAAGCGTATGGGTTCGGTGAATTTGTCCGCAACTGGATTTCAGTCTTTTATACGAACATAAAGGCATATGTAACGGTAAATGGTAAAATGACAACAAGCTTTATAATCCAAAGAGGCTGTCGCCAGGGTGACCCAATTTCTCCATACTTGTTTGTTTTATGTGTAGAATTACTAGCTTGTAAAATAAGAGAAGATACTGATATAAGAGGTATAAAATTAGCAGATACAGAATTCAAGATAAGTCAGTTTGCAGATGATACCACCTGTACTTTAGAAGGTGACAGACGTTCATATGTAGAATTGTTTGATACACTTGATGAGTTTGATGCCATCTCAGGTCTTAAATTGAATTATGAAAAGACTCTAAATGTATGGCTTGGTAGTAAGAAAAATTCGAAAGAAACTTACTTAAACCATAAGCACATGAAATGGAACCCACATACATTTAAAATACTGGGGCTATGGTTCACTAATGATCTGTCAAACATGGTTGAAATAAACATGGGGACAAACTCTTCGTAGTAAAAAAAATTATTTAGAATTTGGCTACAAAGAACAATAACACCTTTGGGCAGAGTAGCGGTACTAAAATCCTTAATCCTTTCAAAGCTTATCTTTCTTTGGATACTTCTTCCAAATCCGCCAGACACTCAGATCAAGAAAATTCAGAAAGTTGTTTTGACTTTGTATGGGAAAATAAAATGGACAAAATCAAACGCAAATATTCAGTGCACAATACTGAAAATGGAGGGATAGGTATCCCAAAAATTGAAGAATATATAAAGGCATTGAAACTAATGTGAATAAGGAAAATACTAACCAAAAAAACCAAAATGGGTGGTAATGTTGCTGTCACAATGTCCAGAATTAGAATCAATTCATAAAATTGGACCGCGGTTTTTTTTTTTAGTAAAACTAGTAGTTCTAACGACTTCTGGAGAGATGTTTTCGGGCGCATATAGTCAATTTTGTAATCAAGTAGAATTAAATGAAGGGCATGAACTTGCATCAGAGCCCATATT
>JADBJO010003786.1:95000-97500 GCA_016801955.1 Conus betulinus
TTCCCCCAAAGGGGACATAAACCTCTAGAAGTTGGAATCACAATGGGCAATCTGTCTTTCAGCTTCCTTCCAACAACAACAGCACCGCAGCCGTAAAAGAGAACCGTAATCACAAAAGTGCAAGAGGAAGCATTGTCTCCACTTCTTTTTACTCTCACGCGAAATGCACTGTGCAGAATTTTTATGTTAACTCGCTGCAGCAGGAAGTTTGGTGTCCTTTGGAACCCCCCAAAAAAAAAAACAGTTTTACGGGAACATCACGTGCAGTCTTTTCTTATGTCTCTCACTCTGAACTCTTTTCCCAGTTCTCAATTGTTGGACTGCCTCGGAAGGCTTATTATCCAAATCTGAGTGGCAGTAATGTTCACATTTCTCCCTTGGTTACGGTGCTATTTTCTCTATCTAAGAGATTAAGAAGTCTCGTAACTGGTCTTCTCGAATAGCAGAAAGCTTTTCATGAAAATATATCGTTTGATGGCATGCTGAAACTGGAATGAATATGATATTAATGTGGATTTAATCACTGTTACCAGAAGTAAACGGGCACAATTTTACGGTTAGGAGCAGCATTGTCATAACAGATCACTTCTTCTGTCATAAATAACCGTTTCTCTGGTGTCAAAGCTATATCCATTTCAGAAAAAAAACAGCTACTGCATTTTAATATTTGATGTTTAGATGTCGCTTCCCAGTTGTTGTAGGAAAGGGAAGAATGACCTATGCAGTCAATAAGATGGAACGAATGTTTTGATAAGATTAAACCGGTAACAGAGCAGCTTTGAAATGGTTCCAGATGAAAAAAGCTCCACAGAATCAGGGCGACAAGTGGTGCTTAAACGATACTTTTAAACGGAAATAAATGCTATGTCTGCAATCTTATAAAAGGAAGTATCGACCATCCTGTTTGGAGGTGTCATGTGAGGCGATCATCGTGGAACAATTTTGAAGTTCCTTTAGATGAAAATCGGGCAACAACCTCAAACTTGCGATTGACAGAAAATCTTGTCTTGGTTGAATTGGATGGACATGTTAAATCTGAAGATGCTTTTGACATCATCAGACTTCTGGATTTCTCGTGATATTAACAACTGTAAACGGGGGAATGGCAAACGGAATTTGATCTTAAAACGTATAAAACATGTTGATGTACAAAACAAAAAGCAACATGGTGTGCAGGTCAATCTTAAAAGAAATGAATTTCCCACTTAAAAAAAAATTTCCCAAAAAAAAAAAAACGGAAGCATAGTGTGCGGTCCTGTCATGTGATATCTGCCCAGAATGAAATTTACAGCGTTATGTTCATAGAATGCCCTGTGCGTATCTGCACCTTATGTGAACACAGCGCAGGCTTCCAGCGCAGGATTACTCCTATCTGGTTTGTTTGGCAGTTGAGGACAGTACTTCTCTGGGCCCTGTCCGCATCTTCGAGTGTATCTTTTCGTCTCACGGTCCTGCCATGTTGTATCTACCAGAATGAAACTGTTCAGTCGTGTCCATCCTCGCCACCATCGCTGCATATCGTTTAAAAGCTGTCTCAAACTCTGTGACCCTTTATGCCTTTCCCTCGTGGTGACTAGAGATTCGATGACCTTCCTCTGTCCATGCCCCTGGCCAGTTCGTCTCTGTCTTTGGTATCATGGAGACAGTTGTTGGCTGAAAGTGAGGGCTCCCTCCAGAGTTGGCCTTTCATTATGGCTGGCTTCAGGACCAAGTCATTACTGACAGTGTGGTGCTCGGCACGCGTTGTTCTGCGTACAGTGTACCGTTTCTGAACCAAAGCAGGGGCTCACTGAGCACCGGCGAATCCATTCGGCAGCAGTGCAAATTTTTCTCTAATTGGTTGAACTGTGACGACCTGACACTGGTTGCAGACTGCCGGGGCACAAGTCACAATTGTATGTCCTGTGTATGGGGTGGTTGGTTTAGCGGTATGAGAGTGATGCCACGAGTGGACCACATGAAATACTACAGACACAAAACAAAAAAGAAAGCATTCCACCCTTTTTAGAGGCTCTTTGCAGCGCGGGTGCTGCACTGCAATGATGGCCTCAAAGAGCAGCCGGCAGTAATGCAGGAATCTGAGTTCTGTCACATATTGTCAGATCGACGAAGATAGAACTGAAATTTGGCGAGTGTCGTGTCTGTCCCGCGCTGTCTCTGTCCGTGTATCGGTCTGATCTGACTATCTTTCTGTCTGTCCACCTCCCGTTATCTCTATCTCTGTTTCTCTCTGTCTGTCTGTCTCCTCTCTCTCTGTCTCTGTCTCTGTGTCTCTCTCTCTCTCTCTCTCTCTCTCTCTCTCTCTCTCTCTCATGCGCGCACACATACACACACAGTACAAACACACAAATAACGTACCTGCACCCGCACTCGCACTTATACATACACAAACACACGGTCAAGTCGCACCAAGCCAGTGTGTGACTGAAGACGAGTAGCCGGAAAGAGTGGTGTGGGGGTAATAATACTGCTGAATTGGACAGAAGATGAGACAGAAACG
>JADBJO010003786.1:147500-155000 GCA_016801955.1 Conus betulinus
TCCCCAGTGCCGCTCTAGTTTCTCACTGTGCATATCTTGTTTGTCTCTTTTTCATTTCTTTTTTTTTAATCTGCTCAGTTCTGGCGGCCAGTTCTATTTCCGGGCGCGGCACAATTTGTTTTAACCCCGCGAAACACTAGAACTTCGGCTTCGATAACTGAACACCTCTGCGCCACCGGACTTTCGAAGCGTCAGACTGCAAATGGTTGCTGTTATCGGTATTGGAGGGGGGTTTTACTTTGTCCGTCTCTGTCTCTGTCTGATTGTTGTTTATTATGGTGGTTGCTCTTATTGGGTGTCTTTCTCTCTCTCTCTCTCTCTCTCTCTCTCCTCTCTCTCCTCTCTCTCTCTCTCTCTAATCTAATGTCTGTCTGTCTCTTTCTGTGTCTCTGTCTCTGTCTGTCCGTCAGTCTGTTTTGTTCTCTCTCTCTCTCGTCTCTCTCCTCTCTCCTCTCTCTCTCTCTCTCACTGTATGCTCTGTTCGTCTGCGTGTGTAGGCGCGCACGCATGCGTGCGTGAGTGTGTGCCTGTGTGTTTGTGTGTGCGCGCATGCGTACGTGGATGCATGCGTGTGTGTGTGGTGTGGTGTGTGTGTGTGTGTGTTGTGTGTGTGTGTGTGGTGTGTGTGTGTGTGTGTGGTCTTTCTCTCTTTTCTGTCTTTCTGTCGCATCATCTATTATCAATTATTGTTCAGGTCCAGAGGCATTGCTCTATGTAAACAATGTGATACAGATATTCTTCATTATACAGGCTGGTTTTGCACCTGAGATGCAGAGGAGAGAGAGAGAGAAGAGAGAGAGAGAGGAGAGAGAGAGAGGCGAGAGAGAGAGAGAGGAGAGAAGAGAGAGAGAGAGGAGAGAGGAGGAATGCCAATGGCAATGACACTAATTCTCACTGTTTATAACAGTACGGTAGTTACGTAAAGAAGCTAGCTTTCATTCTTGCCGTTTCTATATATACTCGATCTCTCATAGTGGTACACACTGCTTTGTAGATTGAAAACATTTATGTGCGGAGAGAGAGAGAGAGAGAGAGAGAGAGAGAGAGAGGAGAGAGAGAGAGGAGAGAGAGAGAGAGAGAGACAGACAGACAGTCAGACAGACAGAAAGATAGGTAGACAGACCGACCGACCGACCGACAGACAGATGAACAGACAAGACAGATAGATAGATAGACAGATGGAGACGCAATTGTGCATTCAGAGAAGAGAAGGAAAATGAAGAAGAAGGAAAAAACGAAGAAGAAAACGACAAACGACGACAAAGACGATTGACGACAAAGAAGAAGAAGAAGAAGAAGAAGAAGAAACGATTATTTCACCAAGAACGATGGTATCGATAGTCAAAATGGGGGGTCACGGCAATGATGGCGAAGATGGTGCTGATGTTTGTGTTTATTTCCATGTCATCCTACACCTTCACCAAACAAACTATTCAAATTTGAGAGAAGACTTCAAAACAAGACACGTATTCATCATGCAGAGGATGATAACGATGATACGATATTCACGAGGAAAACGTTTTATATCATGACTTGAATTGTTTAGATTTCCATACTCCGGCGGAGCCAAACACAAGAAACACGTGTAGATGTCAGCCTAACATTTAAAGCCACCCATCCACATATTTACAGACAGTATCTTGTCCATGCAGAAAGCAGAAACTCCAGTTCGTCTGCCTTCTTGCGATTTTTCTCCCTATAGAGGGATCTCAATTGACGTCATCACTTCATGTGGAGGGGTCTGCCGCGGTTAAGTCACACTGAACGGTGTACAAACAGAAATGTGTAAATACGTAAACAAATGATTAAATAAAAAGGGCGAATAACACGAACATCTTTTCGACTGTCTCGATCAGAGTGCGTTGAGCTCTACTGAATTATGGATGTGGCACGTTTTCGCCAAGATAACCTACCAGTCCAGGATATTCCTGCCCAGGTTGTGCTGGGACAGACTATCAGTGGTACATGATTTCTCTTCTTTTACAAACGAAAGTCGACATCATCCTTGGAGTGCTTTAGGAGTATTCCACACACCTCTGAAGCTGTAACACATTTCACCTGCAACTGTTGGGTGCTTGTTTGTTTGTCCGTTATGTACGCAAGATGACGTTGAGACTGAACTGATTTCGACTAAACTGTAGAAAAGATGGAATGCTGCCAGAGATGAACCCTATATATCTGATATGCGGATTCACGTCAAGGACTAGTTCAGAGGGATTGTACAAACATGATGGCAGTGAAATTATTAAATACGAATTGATGATTATCTATTTAATGGTTTATTTTCATGGAATCTTAAAACTATCTTAAAAGTAAAATGTTCCGGTTTGGTATTTTATTATTCTATTTTATATAAAAATAAAAAGGAAAAAAGGAAAAAAGGAAAAACCGTCACACAGGAGTCAGCTCTTTCAGTCTATACGTACCATTACTTCCCCCTGGCGGTAAAATAATCTTGTTTTCAGGCATGAACTGACTTTGCTGACACAAGCGTTCAAAAAACAAACAAACAAACAAACAAATAAACAAGAAACAAAAACTTTCATACCGACCATGCTTCCTCTTCTCCCATGTTACAGTAAACAAAGTTTCGGGGGAGGTCGAGAAAGGTGAAGTGGGGGTGAGGGGCCTACATTTTGATGCAGATCCAGCATCTCTGTGAGAGGACTGTGCTCTTCTTCTTTTCCTTTTCGTAGATTCCTTTTTTCATGAGTTAGTGTGCACCTGCTCCTAAGGGGACTTTTGCAGAAAATTTACACGACAGTATTTCGCGTGAATGACATGACTGTTGCCAACAAAAAGTCAACAACAACAAACAACAACAACAACAACAACAACAACACACACACACACACACACTCACACACAACACACACACACACACACACACACACACACACACACACACACATACACAAACACACATACACACACGCGGTCGCGCGCGCGCGCGCGCGCACACACACACACACACACACACACACACACACACACACACACACAGAGAGAGAGAGAGAGAGAGAGAGAGAGATGAAGAGAGAGAGAGAGACGAGAGAGAGAACGATCAATACTGTACCGTTATATCAGAGGACATTTGGGAACAATAAAACAACCCGAACGTACGGAAGAAAAGAAATCTTTTGCAAGTTGCCGTGGGCGGCGTGTCCGGTTGTCGGACCAATAAAGGCGACTGCAGACTGCTGCCCCTAGGGGACATATGAGGCTGTTGACTGTCGGAACTGGAGTTTCCAGCCCAGGTTGTGAAAAGCCGTGGGATTTATCACGTGCCGCTTTAAATCAGAGACAGGCCACACTCCACCACATACTACCGTTCCGAGAGAGCTCTAACATTGTGCCTATACGTGCACTAGGAACACTACAACTGTGGGTTTTTTTTTTTCATGTACGCAGTAATCACTTTCTTTAAACAGCAAGAAGTCTAGGCATTCTGCTCAGATTTACCAGCTAACTAAGCACAGTTCGCTACCCTCCTTTTTCCAGACCAGCACACTTCTTTTCTTTTGTCGTCAACATAATTTTGACAAGAACAAAAATCATTGGCTTCATCGTCATTTGTAATACAGTCATTCTTCAAGCACGTAAGGAAATAAATTACATTTGGCTCTTATAGGGAAATAAACCTCAAAGGAGCCTACACCTAAATGATCTGTTCAACTCGCAAAAGTTCTTCCCTTTCCATACCCATCGTAGTTTTCTGTGATGGTGTTTCTCCACCCCACCCAACATGTAGGTAAGGAGCACACACACACACACACACCACACACACACACACACACACGCACACGCACGCACGCACGCGCGCACACACACACACACAGACACACACACACACGCACGCACGCACGCACGCACGCACGCGCATACACAGACAGACAGACAGACAGACAGACAGAGAGAGAGAGAGAGACAGACAGACAGACAGACAGATTGACAGACCAGCAGACACACACTTACACTCTTTGGATCACTCACTCTGTTGCACAGATGTACATACCCTTTTTCTTGCACATGTTTAAGTCTTAAACGCCAAACTATTGGCCTTTCAGCAGAATTAGAAACACAAAATGAAACACCAAAAGCCTTCTAGCTCAAAAGCTGGATAAGTTTAAGCCCACATAACGACGTACGCGCACCGGTACGGTACCGGTGCTCTCAGGATCCGCTCGCCATTTCCGACGTGTCAAACCTCTCTGATCATTCATCTGCTGATACTGTTTGGATGGTGATACGGTGGCTGTCCCTCTGTGTGCGATAGTTTCGAGGCAGCGCTGGTCAAACGGGTGGGTGTGATATCATGTATATCACTTGTACATTTTGAGATCACTACCAGAGAGGGTTACATGGTTTGGAGAGAGAGAGAGAGAGAGAGAGAGAGAGAGAGAGAGAGAGAGAGAGAGAGAGAGAGAGAGAGAAGATAGCAGGAATTTAGGAGAAAAAAGAGGAGCACAGAGAGAGAGAGAGAGAGAGAGAGAGAGAGAGAGAGAGAGAGAGAGAGAGAGAGAAGAGAGAGAGAGAGAGATGTAACTGAAGGTGAGTCGATGGGTAGGTGGTGCGTCAGGGCACAAAAACAGCAAGTTTTCTTTCCGTTATGGCATACACAACCACCTAGGGTCCTTTTTCATGCAGGCATCAAGGTTTATCTTCTTTTTACGTCAGAGTGACTTGTGGCCCGCATCACATGGCCAGTTCTGGCTTGATTACACACAAAAAATTGCACTGTGAATCAGTGAATATGGAAATCTTCAAAAAAACATTTGTCATGACCTCCAAAGTGACATTTCAGGCATTTGCATTTGATTTTCAAACGGCAAAGAAAGCATTGCAGCGGTGAAGGCACATGGACAACCTGATGTTCCGACTCTGTGAAAACACTTGCATCTGGTACAGGCTAGTCCAGTCCAAAGATTCAGAGGCCCGGCAAAAGCAGCGATTTACAGGATGAGGCATTGTGGAGTTTCGCCATGGCCACTGTACACCAGCAAAACCAGGAGAATCCTGAATTGCCCGTCTGGAGAACCCAGTCTACCTGAACACATACCATACCTGCTGAAGGGATAGATCCAGACTATAGATAAAGGGAGGCCAGCACTGTTTTCGTTGTTGTTGCTGTTGTTGTTATTGTTGTTGTTGTGTTTTTTGATTTCTTGAAACGGTGCTGTCGATGCTGTTGCAGTTCTATCACTTGACAACCGTGCCAGAGGTAACATTAGAGGTGTGGTCGTATGTTCCTTTTTCGCTTCTTTAGTTCATTTGTTATCTTCAGTGGGCAGTCTTCTGCTTCGTTGTCGCAGGTTACGTGTCCTAAACGAAATGTGCACCACTTTTGAAGACATGAATAAGTTGTTGAACATCAGATGAAGGAAAGGATTCCCCTGAAGTATGGCTATCAGATATTCGTACTGTCACCGATCAGCTCATTCCTAATCGGGGATACATATTTGTCTTCCGTGAGCTCTAAGGTGGTGTTTGAACCGAAGACAGTAACCCAAAGGAACGCAAGAAACCCAAAGCCTAAAGGCAAACATAATAGGTTTTCCATTGATAAATGGTTTATATCCCGTGGGCTACCAAAGTATGGCACTACTGAAACATCCGTGCTCACGTCAAGTAACTGGCAAGAGCGAAATAATTCAGCATGGAATAGTCCCCCCCACCCTTCTCTGCCTGTTTGTCTGTCTGTCTGTCCCTCTCAGTCTGTGTGTGTGTGTGTGTGTGTGTGTGTGTGTGTGTGTGTGTGTGTGTGTGTGTGTGTGTGTGTGTGTGTGTGTGTGTGTGTGTGTGTGCGCGCGCGCGTGTGTGTGCACGTGTGTGCGCGTGTGTTCTTTCTCTCCCTTCTGCCTTTCTAATAAGCCTTGGATTCTATTATAACCTCTTACACACACAAGCTAGGCGGGAAATCTATTATCGACTTTTTGTTCAGTTCAAAGGCATCGCTCTATGTATACAATGCGCAGCAGATATTCTTCAACATACAAGCGTATTTCGCACCTGAGATTGTGTGTGTGTGTGTGTGTGTGTGTGTGTGTGTGTGTGTGCGTGTGTGTGTGTGTGTGTGTGTGTGTGTGTGTGTGTGTGATTTTTTTAACACGGTAAATTAAAACAATTTTCTTACTTGTCATTGCAGTTCTGGTCTACCATAGTACCACATAACGCTTTTACAGATCTATCCCATTTAGCCTGTGGAGAGAGAGGAGAGAGAGAGAGAGAGAGAGAGAGAGAGAGAGAGAGAGAGAGAGAGAGAGAGAGAGAGAGACAGAGAGAGAGAGAGAGACAGAGAGAGAGAGAGAGAGAGAGAGAGAGAGAGAGAGAGAGAGAGAGAGAGAGAGAGACGCGCATTCGGAGAAGAAGATGACAACAACGCCGCCGACGCCGACGGCGACGACGACGACGACGACGACGAAGTGAAGAGAAGAAGAAGAAAGAAGAAGAAGAGGAGGAGGAGGAGGAGGAGGAGGAGGAGGAGGAGGAGAAGAAGAAGAAGAAGAAGAGAAGAAGAAGAAGAAGAAGAAGAAGAAGAAGAAGAAATAATGACATCAGCGACGATCCCGTCGATAGTGATAATGAGGACAACAGCAATGATGGTGAAGATGCTGATGACGATATTTGAACTTATTCGATGGTATCTTACACCCTCACCCAATAGAAAAAAAATCTAGATTACCGCGAAAATATCAAAACAGACTCGTATCCATCATGAAGAAGATGATAACGGTGTTACGATATTCACGAGAAAAAAAAAACAAACAAACAAACAAACACTTATGTGTCTTAAATAATTTCTTTCTATGTCCCGGCAGACCTCAACACAAGAAAATCGTTTAGATGGTAGCTCAACATATAAAACCAAACATCCAGATATTTACACAGACAGCATCTTGTTCATGCAGAAAACAAGGAACTCCAGTCTGTCTGCCTCCTTGCGAATTTTTTGTGGTCATACCGTGCCCCCAGGGGGTTCCCGATTGACGTCATCACTTTATGTGGACGGGTCCAACGTGGCTAGGTTACATTAAACGGTGCGCAAACAAAAATGTGTAAATAAGGAAACAAATGAATAAATGAAAAAAAAAAATAAAAGGGAGAGACTCGGGTGTCTTTGTGGATCATTTGGATCAGAGTGTGTTGTGCTGTACTGAATTATGGACGCTGTCTTCTCACGGGCCCGCTTTCCTGCAACAATACTCATTCTGACACCCCGTCCACAACCACAGCCCGGTCGGCCCCGCCGCAGCCCCGGCACCGGCAATCCGCAGGGAGCAGTCAATCTCAAGTCGTCTAGAGGCAACCCACCGAAGGAGACACTGCACTGCTGCCGAGTCACTTCGGTGGTGTTCAGTGGCGCCTGTTCTGATCTAACATACGTAGGGACACCCCCTACTAAGCCCCCTACTGACGACAATAACTGCTTAGCCGCGGAGCCGGCTGCGTGAGCGAGCTCTCCCTCCGGAGGGCGCCACCACGTCCGTCCAACGACAGCCC
>JADBJO010003786.1:160000-167500 GCA_016801955.1 Conus betulinus
GCATTGGTGCAGCGAGGTTATTACATTTGCAAGGAACATTACAGCAGTGAATTACTTATGACGAATTGATAACTATTTCTCTAATGACGTCTTTTCGGTGGGCTATGAAAACCTTTCAGTGATCAGACCAGCTCCTTGTCATATTTTCAATATCCTTTTTCTTTGTTTTTTGTTCTAATCTGCACGGGAGTTAACTCTTTCAGTCTCTACCTACTATTACTCCTCCTGGCTTTAAAATTATTTAGTTTTTGCTCATGAACTGACTCGCTCACACAAATGTGAAAAAAAAAATGATAACAGCCTGCAAACCACCCTGCTTTCTTTCTCTTGTATTCCACTAAAAAAAAAAAGCCTTTTCGTGGATGGGGGGGGTAAGAGTAAGGGATGAGTGTATCCGTCCTACCTTGGCAGAGGTCTGCTGTCTCCCAAGCGCTCTTCTTGGTCACACCTCCATTCCTTTCTTTTGTACTTCGCGTAGTACTGTGCATGTGCTTTCTCCATTGCCTTTCGCGCAAAAACTGACACATCGAAGTATAAAGGTGACTGACATGACTGTTGGAAAGAAACACGTGAACAACAGGCAGCGTATGACTCAAGAAGTGCTGATGACTGCGCTGCACTTTTCAAACTAGCTTTTCATTTGATGTAAAGCGACACTTTACTATTCAAACGTGACCCCTGTCATTTCACAGACAGGCAGAAGTCTGCACATTACCTCATGGTTGTGTTACTGATGGGAGTGAGACGGAAATGGCGTAATACTCCGCAGTTTTACTACGGAAATTGTCTTGTTTGCCCTCCACATCCGCTTCCCCCCTCCCTGAACATTCAAAACCATAAAAGCCACGTAGCTCATGTTTGACGTCTCCCCCTTCCCCCATCTAACCCATCCCCGCCCCATCCCCGCACCCTCTCCTCCCCCCCCCCCCCCCCCCCCTCCAATTCCTACTTGCGTCCTCATTAAAGCGCCTGCCATTTCTGTTTCCCGGACAGCGACCAAGATCAAGTTGCTGAAGGAACGGATTTGTTTTAAGGAACAATGAAAAACAGAAACCTTGAAATGAAGTTCATTTTTGTGGCAAGATTTGTCCAGATATTGCAGCGATCTTCTGACGCCCCACACAAATCATTCAATCTGAAAAGGAGATTTGCATTCAGCATAGTGTTGAGTCAACAGACTCGCTTATTTTCACGATCAGTTACTTCTCAGAGCATTTGTATTGTGCTCATTCATCCAGCGCGTTGCAAATACCAGCTGACCCACCCACCCGCCCGTTGACTCATCTCGCCTCTTGTCCTGTGCTCCTTCCTGTCATTTCCCCTCCCACCCCGCCCTCCCTTTTTTTCCTTTTTCTTCGTATCGCTACCTGTATTGTCTCTCGTGTGCACGCGTGTGCGCTCGTGCGTGGACAACGAAGGTGATCGCGTAAGCAAACTTACTTATTCATGTGAGTCTAAAATAGACTGAAGAGAGAGAGAGAGAGGAGAGAGAGAGAGAGAGAGAGAGAGAGAGAGAGAGAGAGAGGTGAGAGAGAGAGAGAGTTCTCATCTGGAAGGTTACATGGATAGTGTTATCAATCTAAACTGTTCAGAAAACTGTGTCAAACCCTAACAGATTATGCTCAGTCAAATCAGGCTGACCCAAAACAGACTTCCCAGACATACGGGAGTGCGTCACACACCAAAATGTCAAGTAGAACCGTTTCACTTACTACCTTTAACGGTTAATTAATGCGGTGTTTTCATATCACCACTATAGAAACAGAACAGACTAATATATTTGAAGATCAATGACAATTTTCTTTATGATTCAATACAAACATTTCATGTGGCACTCAAGCGTGATTTCAAAATCCAATGGTTTTAATGCCCGTTTTCTAATCTCCAGCATTGCGATAAATACCCGTTTTCCTGCCTCTTGAAGCGGGTAGTCAAACCACAGTTAATTCTGCCCGAGTGCCTAGCTATACCGTGAATTATAAATAACACGGACACACACACACACACACACACACACACACACACACACACACACACACACCACCACCACCACACCACACACACAACACCAGACCACACTTACATTCACACACACACACACACACACACACCACACACACACACCACACCACCACACCACCACCACCACCAGACCCACCAGACCACACTACACACACACACACACACACACACACACACACACACCACACACACACACACCACCACACACACACACCACACCACTACCCACCACCACACACTACCACCACACACCAGACACACTACACACACCACACACGCACACACACACACACGCACTACCACCACCACACACACCAGACCCACACTACACCACACACACCACACACACACACCACACACACACACACACACACACACACACACACACACACACACACACTGAGGACGATTAATACAATTTTATGATATTAGAGGACATTGAGGACAACTAAAAACAACCGGTATAAACGGAGAAAAGATATCTTATGCAAATAACTTCGGGCAGCATTTCCCGCTATCAAACCAAAAACGGCAACCAGAGACTGCCTTCGTGTGTGTGTGTGTGTGTGTGTGTGTGTGTGTGTGTGTGTGTGTGTGTGTGTGTGTGTGTGTGTGTGTGTGTGTGTGTGTGTGTGTGAATATAGTGTGTGTGTGATGGTGGTGTGTGGTGGTGGTGGTGGGTTGGTGGTGGTGTGTGTGTGTATGTGTGTGTGTGTGTGTGTGTGGTGTGTGTGTGTGTGTGTGTGTGTGTGTGTGTGTGTGTGTGTGTGTGTGTGTGTGTGAATATGGCTGCTGACGTCGGACCTGGACTCTGGAAATCCTGGATAGGTAAAAAGCTGTGGGATTCATCACAGACTGCAGTTAGATCTGAGAGGGACCCTGTGAAACACTGCGCGCATACATACTATCAGGCCAAAAAAACACTACTGTGGTGCCAACAGCGTGCGATTTCAACATTACGGTACCGGTATTCATGTATGCAGTAAACACTGTTTATGCAGCAAAAAAACTCCTAGCAAAGTGCTTGCGTTTACCGGTTAATTCGGCAAAATACACCACCCCTCACCTTGCCAGACCAAACAGTTCCACAGACTTTGTCTTGGCCTCTCTACTAATTGAAACAAAATATATTTTAGCGCCAGCGTTTGTCGTACAGCAATTCTTCAAAACATTGTCTTGGCCTCTCTACTAATTTGAACAAAAATATATTTTTAGCGCCAGCGTTTGTCGTACAGCAATTCTTCAAAACACTGTAGAAAAAAAAATTGCGTTCGGATTTTTTGTGGGAGGGAAAAACTCAAAGGACTCTACTCCAAAATGTTCTCTTTCAATTGGCAGCAGGTTGGTTCAAATTTCTTCCCTTTCATTACCCCATAACAGATTTCCTTGATAGTGTCTTTTCTGCTGCCTGCTGTGTTTTTTTCGTACATCAAGCAAACCAGTGGTCCACTTATCTTTTTGTTAGCGCTTTCCGCTTGCCAGAATTTTTGACCCATTGGTAAACCCAATATTTTCGTTAGGAGAATCACACACACACACACACACACACACACACACACACACACACACACACACACACACACACACACACACGCACACGCGCGCGCGCGTGCGTGTACACGTACACTTTGACATACTTTGACTCTCTCACTCTCTTGGACAGGCATGCATGCACTGCCCTTGCCGATGTTTGTCTCAGACTCCAAACTGGCGGCGTTTCAGCAGAAAAAGGAAACGTTATCAAACACCCAAAGCCTTCTTGCACAGAAATCGGATCAGTTAAAGCTGACATAAACGGTTTACGTGCATCTGCATGATACCTGTGTTCCAAAGATCTGCTTTCGCCATTTTTAAACGGATCAAACCTCTCTGACCCTTCATCTGCTGAAGTCACTTGCCGTGCTAACATACGGGGCTGTCCGTTTGTGTCCGATAGTGTGGGCTTGAGGACAGAGAGAGGGAGAGAGAGAGAGGAGAGAGAGAGAGAGAGAGAGGAGGAGAAGAGAGAGAAGTAGTGAGACCCACGACAGATTTGAGGAGCCCGAGAGGACAGCATGAGACAGAGACAGATGGGAGAGAGAGAGCAGAGATAGGAGAAGAGAGAGAGAAGAGAGAGGGAGAGAGAAAGAGTGAAAGTAGTTGAGCGATAATAAATTGGCGGCCTAAAACCGTTGGACCAAGATGAGGGATCTGTCCAGAGAGACAACTATGATTAAGCCACGATTATAGTCCAACCATCAAGTAGAAGAGCTTCAGAACAATGACGACAGCAGTCAAGATCAGGAGGAGACTGTGAAGAGAAAGAGAAGGGGTGGAAGGGAGAGGATAAGAGAGAGGAGTACTTACTCTGCACACACGTAGAGGCTTTTTTTTTTTTAGAGACTAACGAGATCTGCAGACAGTCCCATTCAAGAGGAGGAGGGGGATCGATCAGTACGGGACTGGAGAAAACAATGAGCGGTGAGAGTTTTTTTTTATTTTGAGAGAATAAGAGGAGCCGAGCGTTTTTTTTTTTTGGCGCGACGAGAGAGAGGAGAGAGAGAGAATCTATTCTAACTCAAAACTTCTTTTTTTAGTAAACTTTAACGTTATATCTACAAACAAAACTATAAGTGGCACTTTTTTTATTCCGTTTTTTTTCAAATAGGGACTTTTTTTTTTTATGATCAGACTTTTTTTAAGACAGTCAAAAATAGATGGTAGATACTTTTTTTTTTTTTTTTTTATATCAAAGTTACTGCAAACTAGTTTCGCTTTTTTTTTTTTTGTAAATACTTTTTTTCCGTTTTTCCTGCAGACCAGCCAATTCTTTTTTTTAAGTTTTTTTCATGATCTTCCTTCTTTTTTAGGACTTGAAACTTTTGTTTTTTATTGGAAAAATAATAAAATGGCCGTTTTTCTTCCGAGAACGAGTCCTAGAGGGACAACCTGCAAGTTTCATGATGTTTCCTTACTACTGGCATCACCATAATCTGATTTAGTCCAGTTCAGCCACTTTAGGGGGTATATAGTCCAAGCCCAACACACAATCCTGTTTAGAATTCTGTTTCACACACATGAACTACAACACACACCACACACAATACAACAACACGCAACACACATACACACAAACACACACACACAAAACACACAGCACAACAACACACCACAACCACACACCACCGACGCACACGTAGGTACTCGCACACAAATCGAACGACAATACACACAATGGACACCACCCCACATTACACCACGAAGAAAACACACACACACAAGAACCAAGACAACAACACGACACACGCAAACAAAACACAAGAACCACTACCACACACAACAAACACACATCACATTACACCCACACCACACACAGACCACTCACAACAGACAAAACAAACCTACAACACCGGACAGACACAACAACCACACACACACACCCAACCCAACCCAAGAGGAACACTATGCACGTAATATGCACTACCCTCAAACACCGAACTGCACTCATATACCAAAATAAATGCAACACGACACAGACACGAGACACAGACAGACAGAACAGACAGACAGACAGAAAGACAGACACACACACACCCACAGGACACACCCAACACACACTAAACACGACACACACACAATGTCCTAGAACACAACAGCCCACAAACAGCACGCACACCGCTCACTTTCACAGGCCTTCTTTCCTTTCACCTCAATCTCTCACGCGCACAACAGGAGCGACGCCCTTCTCTTGTACATGTATAAAATTCTCACCCCCAAATAGTGGCCTTTAAGAAAGAACGTCTTTTCGTAAGGGGGGGGAACATAGAGAAAGGGAACATATTGTGAAACGGTCTGGAAGAGCCTTTTTTTGCCCCGCACAATCGGTACAGTTTTATAAGTTGACAATAACAACTTGGGAACAGTGGCGGGTCAGGGACTGCGGCAATACTTAACTGTCGAGAGATCGCTCATGAATACTCTTAAAGCTTAGCAACACTACTCTATGATCCCCCTCAATCATTGGTGACGCACGCAAACAAAAGCTGCTGTGGTACCGGTCACCTAACACCGTCGTAGTCCCGATAGTTTGGTGGGGAGCAGGGGAACAAAGGCGTGTGTGAGGTCATTTATTCGAGATGGGTACGTTGAGGAGAGGAGAGACGCCGAGAGTGCGGCGTGTGCGATAGTTTGGGGGGAGCAGGGGAGAACAAAGAGTGGTTTGAGGTCATTTATTATGCGATTACTGAGAGAAGTATAACTTTTTTTTTTTTTAGATTTTTTGGAGAGGACTTTAGAGAGATTGGAGGAGCGGAGAGCGGAGAGAGAGAGATGAGAGAGAGGGATGAGAGAGAGAGAGAGAGAGAGAGAGACAGACAGACAGACAGACAGACAGGACAGGGGACAGACGAAGACAGACAAGGCAGACAGAGGCAGAAAAGAAAGTAGGAGGGAAGCAGGGACAGATCAGGAGCGGAAGGTGAATGGATGTGGAGCGATGGCGGATTAAGGTACATGAACCGGAGAGATTTTAAGCGTTATCATGTTGTGTAGCCTAACCACATGGAGCCCCTTTTCATTTACAGGCATCGAGTTTTAGTATTGATGTTTGAGACAGAATGATTTGTACACATCATATGCCTGAGTTGATACAAGAGTATGTGGAAATTGATTGCAGGTCTGTGGTTTTGTCTGAATATGTGAATCTGTGAAACACAGTTGCCATGAGCTTCGTCGGTGTGTGACATTTTTCGATATTTGTATTTCAAATGCAAAGAGAGCTTGGCCAGTTCTGGAAGGCCAATGAACAACGCTGTGCGATCCAAATCAGTGGAACGCAGCCTGGAACTGCAAACCTGGATCAAGGCTTTGTCCTTAAACACTTTCAGAGGCCCGGCAAAAGCAGGGAATCCCATACTAACAGAATGGAGGCATTGTGGAATTATAACCACCATAGCCATAGGCCCAATAGGCCACACCGCACGCGGCACATCCTCGAAGGAACTGCCTGTCTGGAGAACCCCGGTCTGTTGCCATGTACAAATACCGATTCCTCTTCCACATTGGACAAGTCAGGACGATAGACGAGAGAGAACCACGTTTTCTTTTTTTTTTTTTGTCTTTTTTTTTTTTTTTTTTTTGTTTTTTTTTGTTTTTTTTTTTTTTGCACAGGAGCAAGGCAGAAGTTCTGCTACAAATCTCGCTTTCATTTCCTCCCGGCTCCGCTCATCGTACGACGTGTAACAGTTGATGGAATCAAGGGATTGAGTGTAGGCTGGTTATCTGGACTTTCGTTCCTCGTGTGCTGTGTTTCAGGGAGTGTGTTGTTACCTTTTCCTTGAGATGGTCGGCTGACAACGTTACGTAACTAACTGCCATTGCCATTCGTGGGCAAACAATTCCGGTCGTGACAAGTATAGGTTGGTCATACGGTCCCACCCTTTTTCCTCCCTCCTCTCAAACCGTTTTCCTCCTCTCAAATCCGATTGGTTGCTTTAAAAT